>VWPU01006519.1:0-19461 GCA_013398955.1 Callaeas wilsoni
CCCCGCCCGCCGCCGCCCGCCCCTCACACGCCCTCCGGCCGCCCACGGGCCCCGCGCGCACGCGTGTGCGAAGCTCCTGTGCACAGCCAGGGAGCGGCCACTTAAAGTAACTTCTTCGCTCTTGTTTTGTCCCCAAGTTAACAGGAGTGCCCGGTCCTACGGTCTTGCTTTGTTTTGCCAATCGCAGAATCACAGAACGGGTGAGGCTGGAAGGGACCACAGTGGGTCAAATGGTCCAACCTCCGTGCTCAAGAAGGGTCATCCTACAGCACGTGGCACAGGATTGCATCCAGATGATTCTTGAATATCTCCAGTGAGGGAGACTCCACAACTTCTCTGGGCAACCTGTTCTAGTGCACAGTCATCCACATGATAAAGAAGTTTTTCCTCATATTCACTTGGAACTTCCCGTGCATCCATTTCTGCCCATTGCCTCTTGTCCTGTTGCTTAGCACCACCAAGCAGAGCCTGGCTCCATCCTCTGACACCTTCCCTTCAGATAGACATTTATGAGGTCCACACTCAGTCATCTCTTCTTGAGACTGAACAGGCCCAGCTCCCTCAGCCTTTCCTCATAAGAGAGATGCTCCAGCTGATCATTCATCCTCATTGCACTTCACTGGTTGCTCCAGGAGCGCCATGTCTCTCTTGAACTGAGGAACCAAGAACTGGACACACCACTTCTGATTCAGTCTCACCAGGGCTGAGCAGAGGGACAGGATCACCTCCCTTGACCTGCTGGCAGTGCTCTTCCTGGTGCACCCCAGGACACCATTGGCCTTCTTGGCCACAAGGGCACTGCTGGCTTATGGACAGCTTGTCCACCAGGGCCCCCAGGCCTTTCTCTGCAGAGCTGCTTTCCAGCAGGTCAGTGGTAATGATAAGCTTTTACCTCAAAGAGTGGAACCTGATGTATATGTCTGTATTTTTTTTCCCCTCCTTCATTTCTGCCATTGGAAACTGGCAGAAGCACTTCAGGATTAAGGATCATTTTTGGTCATGGAATAGTCAATGGTGAGGCTTTGTTTACTGCATTTTGGGGCAGGGGGTTTGTGCCCACCTATAGTTCAGCATTTTAAATCCTTTTTTGGGTCACATCTGAATTATTCAGTTTCATTTTTTCTCCTAAAATCAGTAGGAATTAGAATAGTGTATAAATCGCACAGCTTTTGTTACCCAAATAGCTATAATTGAAATAATAATAATAACTCACTTTGGGGTCTGTACTGCATTAAAGCTTACTGGTTAAATAACAATGGTTAATGTCCAATGAGACTGCTAATAAAAGTAACTACTGCAAAGGTAATCAGTTGAAATAAGAGTGGCCCCTGTTTATATCCTGAAGGCAAGTTCATTGTATATGTTGTTGTATATGTGCAAGACTTTCCCTTATGGACTGTGCTGGCAAGTTAAAATGCTAAAAGTTCGTTAACTTGGTCTTACTTTTATTCACACAGGCAAAAGCATCTCTATTAAATAATCTGTTTATCTGAGCCTCCTTCACTAATGGCATAAATACAGGATTATTTAAGAAAAACATTTTTAATGTACAAAGGTCCTGTGCATTTCTATTGGCATCTACTTTGCTTCAGAGACAGGAGCAAAGTGCTGAGGGGGAACTAGCTAGAAGGCATCTACTGGACTTACCAAGTGATTAGCTCACTCCATTCTGCCTTTTTCTACATACTTGCTTTATTCTATATGTGATAGTCTGTAAATGAATTAGTTGTAGTTCAATACTGACTTTGTTCCTGATGGGGTGTTTAAGTCATTAGTCTTAACTAGTCTTTAACAAGTGTCCACACGTTGCTTTTCAGCACTAGAATATAAATCGTTTCTATCATTGAATTAACCAGATTCAGAGAAGGGAACAGCAAGGCTTTTTGAGTATATTAAAAGGCTTCCTTACTTTCACAGGAGGAGAAGGGATGGGATGCACTTGCTGGCGGAACCACAACTTACATTGAGTTTAATTCTGGTTTTCAAACTCAGTCGTGCCAAATTTGTTTTTCTCAGCTCTGAAGAGATGAGCAAGGTAGTGGGTAGTGGGCTTCTTCTGAGGTAAAAGTTTCTTCCAAGGTATTGTTTGCAATTCTTCTCTCTCATATTTTTCTCTTTTTTTTTTGTTTTGTTGCTTGGTTGGTTTTGCTTTTGCTTTTTGTTTCCCAGTAGTGTTCCTAGGTACAAGAATTTGCTTGGTTTGTTTCCTTGTCAGCTTGTGGTTTCAGGGAGAATTTCCTATGAGCGTTTCACCTGTGGTGGAACAGTTCCAGAACAATTGCACAGGGAAGTTAGAGTTATATAGGTGCTCGCAAAACATTTATAAGTGGGCCTTTGGAAAGCTAGTAAAAATATGTTTCAAACTCCTGCAGACCCATTCTCCTAGACAGCTTTGCTTTGAGTCTTCTCATAAGACCACATTTGAATAGTTTATTCTTCCTTATGGTCCTGTGATGCTAGCATTTTTTGTGATTTTAGTAACTTCCATTTGATTACAGTAAAGTTTCAGTAATGCAACTGGTTTTTTTTCATATTAGTGAACTTGTATAATTGCCCTCCAATTACAGTAACTAACTAATGGATCAAATATTACTGACTCAGGATAAAGACTTACAGATAGTTAAATTGTGTGGTTCTTGGGCTCCGGTCAGGTACTTCATTCTTTGTACCTTGAACTCCAGTTTACCTTAAGACTGTTGCTGATCTTTGCAGTGAAAATCTGTTCAGTTTCTGCTTTTACATTTTATTTTTTGAATAAAAGCAAAATTTTATCTGAGATAAGGGCTTTTTTGTGGAAAATAAGCTTATTGTTGGGTAACTTCAGGATCTTCTGTAAGAATCATGCACGCTGAATTAAGGAGTTGCTTCATATGCAGCAGTTCATTTTCTGAACAGAGGTAGAGGGTATTGCATGAAATATTTCTCTTTCACATTTCAGCAGCATGGATGTTTTAAAAATGTTTTGACTTCTGTGTTATGTTTGGTTGTCTTGTTTGTTCAAGTGCACTTCACTTGTTGAAGTGAAAAAACACGCTGACACAGGACCAGGCAGCTTGTGGCCCATGGAGTTCTCTCTGTGTTTCCTTAGAGAGCCATCTCAGGGCCTCAGATAGCTCAAAGTATTCCCTCTGAGGTAATGTGGATATTAGCCAAGCAATGTACTTAGTCTTTGTCAGACAACATTTTTCCCAGAGACTGTTATCTCTTGGTTTGTCTGTATGAGAACAGGATGTATTCTGAGAGAACAATGGTAACAGAAAGGTAAGTACAGAGCTTGTTATCTGCAGACATCAAAAGGAAACTGGCCTGCTTTCTAAAATGTTTATCCTGTAGCTCTTACCAACTGTAAACGTGGCTGAACACCACAACTGATCTTTTGGAGAAATCAAAGTGCTTCAGCCAGTGAGCATTCCTCTTGGTGACTATTTTAATGTTATACTTGTTCCTGAAATGTATGTGGCATGATCAATAACTCAAAGCTCAGTAAGACTGTTGCCCTTTGTATTTGTGCTGCTGCCAGGTGCTGATCTGGTTGTGTGGTTCCTGCTCTAACACAGGTATAGGTGTATGCCTATACAGGCACTGCTCCAAAATCAGCTCCTTCTGTTCTCAGAGGATGGTGACAAGAGTGCAAGACCTGTATGGGCTAAAGAAAGGGTAGTTGCATTTACCTGGGTAGTGGTAGAGAAAATAGAATCATAGAATGGTTTGGGTTGGAAGAGACCTTAAAGATCATCTAGTTCCAGAGACACCTTGCACTAGACTAGGTTGTTCAGAGCCCCACCCAGCTCGGCTTTGAACACTTCTAGGGATAGGACATCCATATCTCCTTTTATATAAAATATATACTTTGGTCAGTTTACAATAGTCTGCTGTTTGTATATTCTCCACAGTTGAGATGCTCAGTGGCTCAGCTATTTCACTGTCCATTCACTTTTTTACTTAACAATTCAAATACCAAAAGTATGGGAGTAGGAAAAAAAAAAAGAGCAAGGTGTCTGTTAGTTTTGTCTTTGCAACAATCTTTTCCCTTCTCTATACAAGCCTGGAAATTAGGGTGCACTCTATTTTTAGTGCGCGTAATATTTTAAGCTGAAACCTTTTTGTTTCGTTGTGCATCATAATGACAGAAAGTAATGCTGCAGCTCACTTTTAAACAGCCACTTTTTTTGTCAAATAACAGAGCTGGGGTCATGCTCTAGACTGTAGGCATTTAAATCAGACTGTTCATGCTTCAAGTCATGCATGGCTGCCACTGTGTCTCAGTCTGCCTCTTTCACCAGTACAGTGTCTTTCAGTGTCTTGGATACACAGGTACCCTTCAAAGGTATTCTGGTTGGGAACAAAAATTTAACCAAGAGAAACTTCAAGGCATTCCCTCAGAGAAGGTCAACATTACTAGAATGTGACAGTTGTTGAACTGTGTAAATGTTGTGGCTTTGTTCTAGCTAGACAGAGACTGCAGGCAGGGCTGATAGTGTTATTTAGAATCTTCTGTAGACCCATTTTAAAAGGTAGTTACCATCCAATAACAGCAGCTGGTTTAATGCGGGCTTTTTTAAAGATGTATTAACTGTTCTTGATCAAACTTGGAACAACCTGAGGCTACTGTGACTTAAGCAGGAGCCAGGTCAGCTTGTGCTTTATGTTCTTTGTTCTTTCTGCCCCTCGCACAAGTGTAGAAACAGATTCAGATACAGGCATCCAGCACTGGGAAGCATCTGCTGGTAAAAGCAGAGGTGAAAATGAGGGAACAGGCCAAGTCATCACAAAAATCTGATTTCATTGGCACTGGCCCTGGTGGTGTGGTGGTTAATATGTGACTAACAGGAGAATTAAGAGCCTTTTGAGAGAGAAGAAAGTAACAAAATGGCTGTGATCCTTCATAATGGGCAGGGTATTTGTTATACTTAGTTACATATGACTTGTCCTTGCATATATACTAACTTTTCATGTCATAGATATGACTGCCTGTAGTAACTCCTCAAAGCCCTAACCTGGGCTATGTAGTAAGCTTTTTATGGCAGTTTCTCTCAGTTACTTTCTAAGCTTAGTTTGGCTTTTTGCCCTTAAAAATTATGTTATTTCATTAAGATCAAATATCAGTCAGTGTTAAGTCTTGACTATATGAAAAAGATAGAGCTGAAAATTCCCACCAGCACTCCCAAAGGTACTGGCTAGAACATGTAACAGAAATAGTGGAAATAATTAACCAGAGCTACCCACCCTGGGATCCAAGGTACACAGAATTGCACTCATTGTTCTGTTGTCTTGGTATGAGCTGCTATGCCTGCTTTCATCGCACTGATAGTTCTCTAGGCTTGGAGATTCAATTACTCTGATTCCTTGGCCCGAATCCTACTTCTAATGGAAGTAAGCGACTGACGTAGTCTGATTTCGGGTACCCTGTAGTGTACCTGATATTGTGGAATTAAGCTTCTTGTCTTCTACTCTGTACTGCTGGAAAAATAACTGGGAGGTACTTCTGAGCAAATTCTCACAGATGCTTTTTGTGAAGCACTTCCTAGAGACAGCTTCTCAGTGTTGTTAAAATGGGAACAGGCTGGGTGCACAAGTGAGACTCTGCATAAAAAATGCAGCAATGGAATTAAGAACTCTGGTTTACATGGAATCCTGCCTGCATAATTTGAAAAATGTTATCCCAGGTTTTGGCCAGTTGCTGCAACAGTTTATTCCTTAAAATAAGAAAACTAATATAATTAACACACCTTTTAGAGTGTAGCAGTGAACAGATGTTCACTGTCTTCCCCACTGATGTTCTTAAAATACTTAAAAATCACCTGCTGCAATAACTTTTAATAAAGTTTGCGGAAGTTTGATACTGCTGGTTCACATTTGACTTCCTCAGGGGCAGGGGCTGTGTCCCTGTTGGGCTGTAGCAGCCTAAAAAGCTGCAATAGTGAGCAGGCAACTGGCTGTTGTCAGTGCTTACATCCCCAACCTTGCTTTCTGGGCATCCTCACACTCTGAAACTCCTGCCTATTGTAAAATGTTGATTGTGTATCTGTATACTACCAAAATAAATACTGCAATTCTTCCTAAAGGTGAGTGCTGAAAAAATTAAAGAAAATTTGACAGCTTGAGACTTTATGTAAGACAGAAGTCCATGAGTCTATGGGCTAAGGTTTAACCATAAAATGTACAAGTGAAGAACTCACTGCTGCTATCTGATTCTACATATGAATGCAAACAGGTAAAAAGGATGAAACCAGGAACAGAAACAAGCAAATGCCATGCAGTTGCTGCTGGAGGCTGTTGCCTGCTTTCCTTCTGGCTCTATGTGCTGTCAAAGATGAGTCTTCCTGGCAAAATCAGATTATAAGCAAAAGGTTTATGACAACTTACCTATTCTTTCATCATGTTTTCCTTACCTTGCATCATTATTTTAGGCTTTGGATAAAAGGCAAAACCATAAGTATCCTGGGAAAGTATCACTGTATGTTTACTGTCTTCTGATACTAAGAGTACTGGGCTAGAAGGAGCCATAGACAAATACAACATAAAACTTATATAAGTCATTCTTAAAACTCAATCTACCCTTTTACATAACATGATCATGTTTTAAGGAGTCAGATTGCTAGCTCTGCAACTGCATGCAGTCAGAACAGTGATTAATTTGCTTGTAGCATACTTTACTTGTAATATGCAACCCCACTGTCAAACCTCCACATTCTTTGCCTTGGATTAATGGACATTGGTCATGGCCTATACGTCCCTTCCATCACCAGTTGCTGATGCTCTGCAACTGCTCTGCAATGACAACAGGTGGCTTCCTTCTGCACGATGTCTGCACATTACAGGTGAAGATACCTTCCAGAGGGATACCATCATGAAGTGCAGACAGCAGGTGACTTCAGTGAGTGATTCAATGAGGCACCTTCTGAAGACTCAGCTGTGAGCTGTCCTTTGCCCATCTTGAGATGTTTCTGTCAGTTTGTTTTTTTAAGAGCAAGGCACTAACCAGTGGTTAAATTGCTGTAGTTAAGGACATTTTGTAACACTGCCTTGGGAGATGGGTGCAAGCATTAGTTGGCATCAGTGCTTATGCTGGTATTTCCTAATAGCTCGTTTGAAATTCAGGTTTTGAAGAACCACAAAGATTGTACAATACAGGCTCTATAAGACTCGTGTGGGAAAATGTTGTGGATATCTTAGTATTTTTGACTAATTCTGAAACCTAGTTTCAACACAGCAAATTGCTTAAAATGAATCCTGAGTCAAATGAGGAAAAGGGGAACTTTTGTTTACAGCTCTATTAGAATGAAATCATTCTTGAGCAGTTCAGCAGCCAAATTATCATTCTCTATTTTCCTTGGTTTTGTTAATCTTTCAGGTGGGAACAAGAAAGGGAAAACTTGATGGGCTAAGAACTTCTAAGATTTTGGGAAAATAAGCTTGATAAAATAGACTATTTCATATGGAAGGGACTTAAAACGAGCATCCGATCCAGCTGCCTGACCAGTTCACGGCTGGCCAAGTTAAAGCCTGGTATTAAGGACGTTGTCCAAACGCCTCTTAAACACTGTCAGGCTTGGGGCATCAACCACCTCTCTAGGAAGCTTGTTCTGGTGTTTTACCAGCCTCTCAGCCAAGAAATGCTTCCTAATATCCAGACTCCAGACTAAACCTTCCCTGGTGCAGCTTTGAACCATTCCCACATGTCCTGTCACTGGATACCAGGGAGAAGAGCTCAGCACCTTCTTCTCCACTGACCAGCTGGTGATGCTGTGTTTGATGCATCCCAAGATGCCAGGGCACACTGCTGACTCACACTGAGCCTGCTGCCAACCAGATCCCTGTCTGGAGGGCTGCTTTCCAGCCACTCTCCCAATATATACTTGTGTCCGACATTACTCCATCCTAGATGCAGAATCTGGCATTTGAACTTGGAAAATTTCATCCCATTAATTGTAGCCCAATGCTCCAATCTATGTAGATCCCTCTCCAAGGCCTCTTGTCCCTCAAGAGTCAGCAGCACCTCCCAGATTGGTACCATTCAGCAAACTTGCTAATGGTGCATTCAACTCCTGCATCCAGATTGTTGATAAATATACTGAATAGAAGAGGCTCTGGAGCTGAACCACAGGGAATACCAATTATGTTCCTCAACTGGTGCCAGTTGCCAGCCAGATAGATGTAGCTCCATTCACTAGAACCCTTTGAGCTCTGTCCTTCAGCCAGTTTTTCACCCAGAACACCATGAACCTTCTTAAACCACAGTTGAGCCACTTGTCCAGAAGGATGCTCTGAGGGACAGTATCAAAAGCTGTACTAAAATCCAGGAATAGTGTGACTAGCAGGATGAGGGCAGTGATTGTCCCCCTGTACTCAGCACTGGTGAGGCCACGCCTCAAACCCTGCGTTCAGTTTTGGGCCCCTCACTACAAGAAGAACACTGAGGTGCTGCAGCGTGTCCAGAGAAAGGCAACGGAGCTGGTGGAGGCTCTGGAGCACAAGTCTTATGAGGAGCAGCTGAGGGAGCTGGGGTTGTTTAGTGTGAAGAAAAGGAAGCTCAGAGGGGACTTTATTGCTCTCTACAAGTACCTGAAAGGAGGTTGTAGTGAGGTGGGACTTGGTCTCTTTCCTCTGGTAACAAGAAACAGGACAAGAGAAAATGGCCTCAGGTTGCGCCAGGGGAGGTTTAGATTGGATATGAGGAAAAGTTACCTCACTGAAAGGTGGTCAGGCATTGGAACAGGCTGTCTGGGAAAGTGGTGTAATCACCATCTCTAAAGATAAAGATGTGTAGATGTGGTTTTAGTGGTGGACTTGTCAGTGATGGCTTAACAGTTGGACTTGATGATCTTTGAGGTTTTCTCCAAGCTAAATGATTCTATGATTCTATCCTTTTGCTGAGATTTTTAATCACATGACCTTGCTTTTTTTGTGCTGGGGAGGGGTTGAGGTGGCATGAGAAGACTTCCAAAGAAGCTATGAAATAAGGATATTAGGTACTTAATGAGACCTCACTATATAGGCAAGATACTTTACTGAATAGGAACAATCTCTTTCCTACAAGAGCATTTTTTCTCCCTTCATTCTGGTCTTTTAACTTCCTCAGTAAATACAAATGGGTTTGCACTGCCTGTGCATAGACTTAAAATCTTTTTCAAAAGCCTGGATTAAATGTTATGTGATATTGCTATAAAAGCTACTGAGTGAGACCTCTAATTCAAACACAGCTTTATTTTTATTGAAGTTTTAGAACTCCAATAGTGTCTCTCAAAATTTCTGTTCTGAGCATTCTGTATGGCAAATCTAAGGCAAATGACAACATGCCTTCCTTAGATCCAGACCCAATCATCCTATTGCCCTGAAGACTAAAAGTGGAAAATGACCATGTAACGCGTATGCAATAAGCATACCAGTGTAAACCACTCTGTAGTGCAGTTTTGCCCAGGGTATCGTGGTCATGCTGTTTAACTGGGGCTTATTTTCATGTTCTTCTGGTTTCAGTTGTGATTGCTGATGATGTTACTATCCCTAGCTGCTTCCCCAGCTCTCTTCATGGGAGGGTTTTGTTTTGCCTTTAGATCTTTTATCTCAGCTCTTAGGAATCCAACCTAGTTTCAGAGATAGATGAGAGAGAATCTAGCATTAAATGCTGCAATAGGTGTGTGTTGGTTTTGGGGGTTTTTTTGTTGGTTGGTTTTTTTGCCTTGTTTTTTTTTTTTTTTTTAGGAAGCAATCCCTCCTTCCAAACTTCTGCTTCTCTAACCAACACAGGCTTGTACACAGATGGCCTTAGATACTGAAAGCATTCAGTTGCACTGAAAGTAAAGATCAACATCAGGAAATATGTTGTAAACTGGAGAAGTCTATGATGAAAACTTTCTTAAATTTTTTTCAACTTAAATAACTGTCTTGGGACAGAGAACATTTTCTTCTTAGTAACTGGTACAGTGCTGTGGTTTTTGGATTTAGTATGAGAATAGTGTTGACAACACACTGATGGTTTGGCTGTTACTCAGTAGCGCTTACCCTAAGCTGAGGCCTTTTTGGTTGCCCATGCTTTGCCATGAGGAACTGCACAAAAAGGTGGGAGGGAGTATGGCCAGGACAGGTGATCCAAACTGGCCAAAGGAATATCGCATACCATAGAATGTCGTGCCCAGTATTTAAACCAGACAAGCTACCTGGAACGGAGCTGATTGCAATTCCATTATTGCAATAATGGAATATTGAATTATTGAGCAGCAATAAAGTGATGAAGAAAAATGCATCACTTTTTCTCTTAGATTTTATTTCTCTCTTTCCCTCCACTTATTATTACTATATTATTAACTGTTTTGTTTTTGTTTTTTTCCAATTATTAAACTATTCTTATCTCAGCTCACAAGGTTTACCTTTTCTTTCCAATTCTCCTCCCTACCATGAAGGAGGTTGAGGGGAGTGACCACAGAGCTGCATGAGATTTAATTTGTGGCTGGAATTAAACCACAACAATAACTGTTTTCATCTGCACTGGGATACATGGGAGAATCCTGACATACGGTTCTTGAGACCCTTCCCAGCTCCTCTGCTTAAAGCATTTGTTCTGAAAGCTATGTACCTTCTGCTGCGCCACTCATCTCTAATAGATAACTTGATGTCTGACCTAACAGCTTATTTAAATGCTTATTGGACTGGGTCTGGAGATCACCTTGTGAGCACAGAGGTAGGTATGTCTTTGCTTATTTCTCTGGTTAGTGATTAGATCTAAGGCTCTAATGGATAAACTCTGGAGGACCAAGTTACAGCAGCTTCCTTTTCTGCAGCTGTATGCCCTGCTTTATGCTACATAGCTTGTTTCTTGTGTGCAGCAGCAGAAGTGCTGGTGTCTGTATCTACCCAGCTCCATTTCCTGTTAGTTCATTAGCAGAACCCACCCCACGTTTGCCTAGTGGATGGCAAGTTGCAGCTCCTAAGGCACGAGCACAGTCACCTGCACCTTCAGTTCACTCTGCTCAGAGACTGAGAACTGCTGAGCTCAACAGGGGCTGTGTATGTGTGAGGATATGAAGATCAACAGGCAGGTGTAAAGTGCTGGTACCTGGAGCTGACAGAGTTGCTTTGTTTTGGTGAGAGTGCTTGGTCCCCACATCTTGTTCTATTTTTCTCCTAATCTGTCAACTTTACTGCTGAGCTGTTTTGCATACGCTGTCTGTTTCTGAATAATGTTTGTTGACCAAAGATTTTTATTTCTATAAAAGCATCACTGAGTTATCTGGTCATCCTCATTTATTCTCACATTTGTTATCTAAAAAAAAAAGTGAAAAATCAAGTAAAGTAACATTTTTCATCTTTGGTTACATAGAACCAGTAGTAGTACACTCTCAGGTACCTTGGAGTGGCTGGATGGTGGACACTTCTGTAACTGCTTGGTAATTTTTAAAGCAGAAAGTGGAGGAAATGAAATTTTTGGTGAAAGGGCTTGACTTTCTGCTCTACTGGAAAGAGCAGGTCCGTGCAAACCAAACAAGCAGTGGTATTGGTGTGGTCTTTTTCTGTCTGCTCAATGAAATAATCTTGTGAGGACTTGCACTAACCGTGTAAGATATTGTTGGTATTAAATTTGGGTGAAAAGCGCGTGGTTGACCATCCTCATTCATCAGAAAGAGACCAAACTAATATGATTAAATCCTTTTAGTGCTTCCTTTTTGCAGCTGTAAATGTCTTGAAGTATTTATTAGGAAAAGAGAATGCAGTTCTATTTTCATGAAAAAAATTGTGTTTTTCTTTGCCCTGGTTTAACAAAGCACTGAAGCACAGACTTGAATCTTTTGGGAATTACTTAAGGGCTCAGAGCAGTAAATCCCATTATTGAGGATTTAGGAGTAGATTAGATAACCACAAGAGGTCATAGTTGCTTCACAGATATGAGAGGAGGTCATATCTGAAAATCTTTTCTCTTTAGAGGAACACTGCCAAAAAAAAGAAGGTTGTTCCTAATTCATGGAAAAAAATGAGCTTGACATGTGAATTTCCAATGTGAAATGCATGGGAAAGTAGGCATGACACAAGGGAAAGTAAGTTTTTTAGAGGAAAGAGAGTACAAATTCTGCTTTGTATTGGGCTATTTGTAGAATTTTTAAAGTGCCTTCTGAAGCAACTGCTTTAGAAATCTAGTATGGGTAGTAAAAGTAGCCATTTTCACTGTCATTTCACTGTTACTAATCTTCTGTTGTTTCTGTATCTTGTGACTAGATCACATGAATAAAAGTTTCTTCTACTTTATTTGAAATCTGCTTGCAATAACAATTTAAACTCCAAATGTGGAGCATGACCTAGTTAAATCTTGTCTGTTATTTCAGTTTTCTTTACTCAGTAAGTAAACAAAGTTATCTTTAAGGGAATCCTTTGCAAGTTGACGAGTTCAGCTAAAACTATTCTAAGACAAAAAGGAAAAAAACCCAACCCCTTTGTTTGTGCAGTTATAGGTTTTCTGGCTAAGTCTGTAAATTCATTGAATCAAAAAGCCTTAATCCAGATCTGATTCTCAGAATGAAGTAATGGTCGAAGTACTTACCCACATACCCACTCCCATTTATTGTAGTGCTTTTTCATGGTTATTTAGAAGTTTATCCACCACTGAAATCTGTGTTATGCCTTCATGCACTTCATGGAGCAACAGTTGAAAGTTACCTGGAAAATGCTTTTACTGGACTATTTTACTTTTTACACTGACCAGTTACAATTTACAGTTGTGCCCCACCTTGGGCCCTTGGTGAACAGCAGTCTGGTGCAACGAGCTTGACTTCACTAGTTGTTGCAGCCAGTCTCGAACAACAGCAACACTGGAGTTCCTGCACTTGAGGACTGTGTTCTCCAGATGTGATCTGGTGCAGTTCCAGCACTACTGCTGAAGAAATGGATCTCCTTGGATTCCAAAGTACATACCCATGCCAGGGAAACATTTTGGAAACCTGAAATATGTTATCTACTATCCTCTCTCCATGCTGGAGAACAGGAAGAGAGGCCTCTGTTGCTGAAGGAGGACTGCAGCAAAGCCAAATAAATGCTATAGGGCCATAAAGGCACCCTGTACTACTTTAGCTGCTAAATGGGAACAGGGACTGAACAGGAACCATCTGTGGTACATCAAGCCTATACTTGAAAGTTGTGGGAGTGAAAGTCACTAGGCAAGAAAATCTCCAAGTAACCATGGCCTCTTTGATTTACAGGCACTTGGAGGATATGACCAGATCTGGAAAACAACTAACATCCATCACTCCAGGTAAGAAAGCCTCTTCTGAGCCTTCATCTGTTCTTTTTTTAGTTCTTGGATTGTGCTGAATGAGCAGAACTACCAAGTCTTCAGGCTTTTGACAAAGGGAACTTTTCTTATGAAGACATGCCTTCTATTGTGCCTCTGAGCTACAGAGGTGTTTGAGTACATCCTGCCTGACTAGAGGAATGAACAGAGCTGTGCTTCACTGACCTGCTCTTGTTTCCTCTGGTCTTACTGAGTGACATCACAGAGAAAAATGCTTTGTTTTTTCCTTCCCCCATTCCACCAAATTTATGACACTCCCATGTAAACTATACTTGCAAAACAAGTACACAGATACAGTTTCAATCATCAGACTTCAGTAAGCATGAAGTACTGAAGCTGGAGGGAATACAAATCCACACCCCTTCCCATCTCCAGCTGTCACAGGTTGAGTCTTAGCTCCTGGATCAGCATTTACAACGTTGACTTTAAGCTTGGACTCGCATGGAAGCATCCACCTAACGTCTTGGCTCACTGCCACATCTAGTTCATCATGCCAGTGGCTTTTGTGTATAGTAAGGTATTGGGGTATACTTGGTGGAAAAGATGAAAAGATGATTTAGCTTTCCAGTTGGAGGTTGCCTGTGAATCGAATAATGCTGAGTAACAACTAGTAATGTTGACTAATGACTGCTGGGGCAGTTACCAACTCTCTCATTCTCTTGTCTAGTCAGGATATTCAACCTCTGGAAGCAGATTAAGAGCATACTCTCTTTTTCCTCCTCTTGGAAATAGGAGCAAGGAAAAGTGAATATGCATTATCATGGAGTAAAAGCCAGTCCTGTTCACTTGACCTTATGGATCACTTCATCCACTGAGAGTTGAGGAAAGACAAGTGTGAAAAAGGCTGATGAATGTAATTGTCAATTGTCACCACCCTTTCTTGGGCTCTGTATGCCCAATCTCTTCAGTCAATTTCCACGTGCACCTTTTCTTAGTGATAAGTTTCTGTATCCTCTAACAGGCCTCCATTAGTGGCAAAACACCAGTATCACTTTCTGACTAAATGCACACCTCCTACTAGGGTCAGATCATCCTTATGGTCTTCAACATATTCAGGAGTGCTTGATTTCAGACTTATGCATAATTGCATGTAGCTGTGTCTGATGTACTAGCAAGAGTGAAGTATTGCCAGTGGTTCACAGCAGCCAAAAGAGATAATGCAACATGCTTGTTGATTAGTACTGGCAGAAGAGAATGAAGAAGAAAATAGAGAAAAAAATAAGGAAGAAAATAAAAAGGAAGGCATCTCATTGATCCTGATATTCTTGGAAAGGTATGTTGACACTTTCTGTGGTTTCCTGTGTTACCACCTGCAAGCGTAGTTGAGTCTTCTGAAGGGTGGATGCTCCCTCCTAAGCAAGGGGAGTTTGCTCCCTGACTTTTTACCCACAAACCAGATGCAAAGCAGAGACCTCTGATCATCAGTGCTTCATTATCGAAAACCTCAGCTTCCCTCTTCCGTGTCTTTCCGAAACTGATAATCTTCCTTATTGCTGAAGGGGAGGAGCGAACACAAACTTCCCACCCAGAAAGTCTTGGCAGTTTCCTGCATTTTCAGTGTAACTGTCTGCCAGCAGTAATTGTTCTTCTTGTGGATGCAGACACCTAGGAAAATGTGTTTCTGTTTCTCTGCAGCTCTGTCACTAGGAAAGAGCTAGTAAAGGAACTACATGTGCTACATTTTTAACCCTCCTTGTGGATTCATATTGATGATTGTTAGCTACTTGTAAATGCAGATGTGTTCTCATGTTTAGGACTTAAATTCAAAGAAGCAAATACCTGGGAACCCATCGGTGTAGAGAAACAAACATTTTCCTAGAAGTGCAGAGTCGTGTTGTTTAAGAGGTGCCAGTTCACATGCAGAGCTCTGGTACCACAGAGCCACGTACCACACCCACGTGCAGCACAGTTGATATCCCCAGTGCACTCATGGTAAAGCTGCAGTAGATAAGGTGCTGTGCTGTATGTGATAGCAGAAGGATTGTTGTGTTCCATTGGCTAATTACAGAGGGAGCTCGTCCCTGCTTCTAACAAAAGCATAGTATGTGTTTTAATATGTATTGATTTGATTTCTTTTCTCTTTCTTTTTCCTTATTAGCCCACTTGCATGGAGCTGCCAGAGGAGCTGGCAGCTGGCAGACATCCAGAAACTGAGAAGGGAGAAAGCAAAAGAAGACTACAGAATGAATGACGATAGTCTTTTGATCAAACCAGCCATGGAATTTAATAGAGAGAAACAATCCACAGAAGGATGGAAACTAGAGGGATGACGGGGATTGCTTTCCCACAAAAGAAAGCAGGGTCACATCCTTATGTGCTTTGTCAAAGCAGAGCTTGAAAATCAAATTCATATGGTAAAATCTGTGGGAGGACCGTAAACTGACCTCAAGCGTACTGTATGAATTTAATTTCTGACACAGGTGATTTGATGAGCTTAGATTGGGTGTTTGGAGACATCCAAGTGAAAAAAGGGATATTCCCCTTGCAGAGGTGTCAAACAAAAGCTCCTGGCTTTACAATGGCAGGTAATTCAACATTGCATTGTTGAATGGAAATAATGATGGTCTGTCTTTTGGAGGAAATTCCTGCTGTGTCTGACTGTTCTTCTCTAGGTCTATTTTTGAGATCCATTTTTTGCTATTTTTGATTCTAAAAGAGTGACTTTTATTTTTCTTGCATTGTTATCAGACCACTTTCTTAAACTGTATTGGTTCTTTTGTTACCTGTTGCAGGTATGTAAAATTCTCATTAGAGCAGCTTGCTGCTGAAAGTTGCAGACCACCACCACTGTTGTTTGCCAGCACTGCTGCATCCAACTTGCGTGGATAAGGCTGTAACACCACTGTGCTGTGTGTCTATAGACAAGTGTGTGTAAAAAGCAGTTTAGGAGGTGTAGAGCAGTCTCTCCCCAAGCAAAATAAGGTATTAAGGCAAAACTACTATTCTACCACAGGACAAAATTAAAGGCCCTGCTTCAGTCTCGGAACATGTTTTCTTACATAGCGGTGAACACTGATGAACGTAGATTAGGGAAGAATGGAAAAGGTCAAAGGTCACTGTGTCAACCAGATTGCAGTTCAAGAACAATCTGGGCATCAGGCTGCAAAGGTGGGAATAATAATGACACCAGCTTGGAAGGGATGTGACATCTGCATATGAGTACATGCCAATACTTGTTTGAGTTGGTTTTCTTTGGATGTAAATTGGTGTGACTGTGTTTATGATGCATCTGCACATTTTTAAAAATATTTTTAGGGGAAATGTTGGTTTTCTGGTGTGTTGGGTTTTTCTACCTCTCTCCACAAAGTACTAGACCGGCAGTATTTAAATAGGTCTTTATTTGAAACTGTAGGTCAGACTTGCTCACTTCTCAGAGTGACAGAAAAACTGCCAAGGTTTTCTCTTTGTCAGTTAACTGAAGCAAGGTTTTTCCAAGCAGTGGTGGGTTATCACAGATCAGTGGGGTGCAATGTGGAACATGCATGCTCTTCTGTCAGAGACAGATCAAGAGCACTTAGGCTGTATTTCCACAACCAAAATCATCTGGGTCCATCCAGTCCTATTACCAGACAGAAAACAGTGATACATCAGGTAAGGGAAGGAGGGAGGGAAGAGGAGCTGGGATATGAAGGCATCAGGTCTGGGATATGGAACAGTGGTATGGAATGTCTCTACAGGGTACAAAGTAATTGCTGAGGCCACCCTTCTTGATAAGAGACTGAGCTGCTTTCTCAGCCTCTTCCAAGGACTGAATCTCTGACTGGAACAGCACTGTCATGGAATAAGGATTTCCAGAGAGGGACTTCACAGTCTAATTGCATCTGTGCCAGTGTGATGATTCAAGTAGCAAAACTTTCTTGCGTAAATATGGCTGCACCTTTCCTTTTGGTTCTCTTTTGGGAATAGCATAAAGAAATATATTGGAATGGAGTCATCACTCACTAATGCACAAGACTGAAAATTACTATTTTCTTAAAGAAGAAAAAAGAGGTTACTTTTTTTAATGGTCCATCAGCCATAGTGATGCTGCTCAGTGCCAGCTCTGTTTGTCTGAGCGTGGCACTAACATGTAACCAGATCACGCAGGCTTCCTAAACAATGCAATTCCCAGTTGTAGTTAGGGATACAATTAGCATCACTAGTTAAGGACAACTCTAGTGAAGTTTTACTGGAGCAGTAGCAATGGTCTTATTTTTATATCCTAGCAACTGTGTGTGGTGGTTTAAGCCCAGCTGGCAACTAAGCACCATGAAGCTGCTCCCTCCCTCCGTCCCTGCCTCAGTGGAATGGGGCAGAGAATCAAAAGTAAAACTCGTAGGTTAAGATAAGAACAGTTTAATAATTGAAAACAAAGCAAAGTATAGTAACAGAGTAAATAATAATAATGATAAAAAGGGAAAGAAAAACAAGTGATGCACAGTACACTTGCTCACCCTATGCTGACCAATGCCAGATTTCCTTCCTGAATCTGGATCGGCCTCACTTCTAGGTAGATCCCCACAGTTACACTGGGCATGATGTCTTATGGTATGGAATATCCCTCTGGTCAGTTCAGGTCAGCTGTCCTGGCTGTGCACCCTCCCAAGATTTTTTTCCTCCTCAGTGGCAGAGGATGAGACACAACAAAAGTCCTTGACTTAGGATAAACACGACTTAGCAAAACTCAGAACATCCGTTTTTTATTCTGAATGCGAAACTCAGCACTGTCCCAGCAACTGAGGAATTAACTCCATCCCAGCCAAAACCAGGACACCGGTAGCTACTGAGCGCTGGAGTGGCACAGCTTAGTAATGAAATACATATTTTTATCGCTACGCAGTAGGTGATCTGGAATTAATCATCCATTTAAGGATTTGCTGTAGGCGTACAAGTTAATGGGTTTTGGGAAGCAGCAGTGCTGAACAGCTGAAGGCCACACCGCGTTTACGGTGCAAAACATCTTCGCAATTAACCTTCAGGCCCATTTCGTTCAGAGCTCCTCTGATGCAACCCTTAGTACATGACAAAGCGAAAGCGGTAGAACGCACGTAGCCTCACCAAATGCCCCCACGTGTTAACCCTGACGGCGGCCCGGTTCCAGCGCCGCCAGCCCCTCACCGCTCTCCTCAGCTGCGGGGGCTGCCAGGCTGGTACAAGCTGCCTAGCCGCCGTGGGCAGCCTCCGCGACACCCACACACCCGCGGCACCGGCTCCCCGCCTGCCCCGGGCCCGGGGGTGACAGCGAGAAGCTCCCGGGGATCCGAGCAGAGCCGGGCCCACCCCGCGCCCCCCGCAGCACCTCAAGGGCGAGCGCGCGTCACTTCCGGGACGCACCCGCCTCCAGCGCCAGCATCGCGAGACCCCGCCCCGCCTCGCGCGAGACTGCCTGGCTCACCCGGCCGCCCGGCCGAGTCCCTTCGGCAATTTCCGTCACTGCCAGACCCTACCAATCGGCCTGGGGAGCGCATCGATGAGCGAGGGCCCCCCGCGGGGTCCCTGCGGGGCCGAGCCCCGCGGTGCGGGCGTGGGGTTCGTGCGGTGGCCACGGCGCCGCGGGCGGGACGGCGGGGCCCAGGCGCGGGGCCGGAGCGGCGGGAAGGCATGCGGGGTTCGATTGATCAGGCCTGGGCATGGCGCCTCTCCTCCCCCCCGCCATGGCTCCCCGTGTCCCTGCTCCTCTCCTCTCAGTGAGCGAAAGTGGCCGCCGCCGCCGTCCCAGCGCCCGCAGCCGCCGCCTCCTCCTCAGCACCAGCGCGGGCGCCATCTTGGCGAGGCAGGAGCCGGGAGCGCCCCGCGGCAGGAGACAGGCAACGCCAGCCCCGGCAACGCGGGGCGAGAGGCCGGGTGGAGCAAGCGGGGGAGCGAGCCCGGGAGACACCCCCAGCCCCCCGCCACCGCCGCCGCCGCGTCGCCGCCGGGCCCGCTACCCAGGTGAGCCACCGCGGCCACTGCGCAAAGGCACCCCGGACCGGGGCTACTGGAGGCTGCAGTGGGGGCGCCGGCCGGGCAGGCCGCGGCTTCACCCCCCGCGCCGACCGGCGGCCGCAGCAGCCGGGCCTCTTCTTAAAGAGACAGGCCCCTTCCCCGCCCTGCCCGCCGGATGCGCCCCGCGGTACCGGCGGCCGTGGAGCCGCCGTTCCTCCCCCAGCCCCCGTCCAGAGCGGCCGCCGGGCCCCGCCACGCGCGGGGGGGGGGGCTGTGCGGGG
>VWPU01006522.1:0-54579 GCA_013398955.1 Callaeas wilsoni
AACCTTTAAAAATTGTTCATAAATTGGACACGCTCCATCCCGTGCCACAGGGATCACCTTTGGAAAAGGGAAGGTGGACATCAGACTGTCCAGAGCTGGAAATCCAAAGTTGTTCAGCAAACATCAAACAAACATCTCCCAACAGCTGCCTCGCTTTCCCCGTTTCCAGGGAGGGATAATGACACTGCTCCAGTCACATCCTTTGAGAGCTTGTGTTCAAAAACACCCTGCAAACCGCAGGAATGTTGTAGCAGGGGTAGAATTCCGTAGGAAAGGCAGGAACAACCATCACTTGCATCACTGGGAGCTGCTGGGTGTTTTCTAAACCAGGTTCACTCCATCATGCCAAAGACACTGCTCTTCCAGAAGTGTTTTTTCAGCCCAAAGCTGCACCTTAACGATTTAATTGCATGGAAATTGCTGAAATCTGTAGCTTAAGTCAAGAGTATCCATTTATACGAGCTGTATTTGAAACACGAGGTAATTGGAAGCATGGTAATTCCTTATTTACAAGGGGAAGAATTCCACCGTAGCTGGTGTGGAAGAACCTCTATTTGTTATAACCAACAGCTGTGTCTATGATCATTAGCAGAAGGGCAGAGTAAGAGCAGGGGCACTTTAATTCTGAAATAAAAGATACTTTATTTCGGAATAAGCAAGGTGTTTTCAGAACAGAATAATTACTCCAAAGTAAAGTGATTTTTATCTCCAGGTAGGGTGTGCTCTTCAGTGTGTTCCCGTGTAGCTGTTCCGCTACATTTCCCCCGTGCAGAGGAGCTCTCAGCTCCACAATTTCCTATTCAGCTATGCCAAAAAAAAGAAAAAAAAATCTCATCTGCCTTGTTTTTCTGAGCAGGTTTGCCAATGCCTTTGCCCAAGGACGGTGATTTGAATGGCAAGAGGTTTGTGCACTGGCTGGAGGGAGTTTTTCCTCAAACTGCCGACTTGCCAATATTGTTTTTGTTAATTGGCAATTCCCATCGACTGCCGTGTACCAGCAGAGCCTGCAGTGGGGGTGAAATCTATGGGCCCCACCTTTTCATTCCTGACAGCTGCAATAATCACCTCATTTAGGAGGAACTTCATCAGGACAGACAACAGCAAATCTCCCCCAGAACTGTGACCTGGCTGCCTTTCAGTCCTGGGCTCTAATTGCTAAACTTCTGCCTGGTTTCATTGACCAGGCCTTTCCCTTCCCTCCTCGCCCAAGCAAAGCCATAGGTGGGAATTTATGTTTTCTTTAAAGGAAAGGGGGGGAAATCAACAGAGGCCTGGCTGCTGCAGCACGCGAACGCCGAGATCTGGCTTGGTTAATAATGTACGATACAATGAGGCTGAAGGGTCACGAGAACATAATTTTTCCTTACACAATTTACAAACCAAAAGGGTCTTGATCTGAGAACTGATGGAAGAGAAAACAGGGAAATTCTTTATTTTTTTTTCCTTTTCCACATTTCTTTCACACAGTATTTTAGTACTCTGAGGTGTGTCTGGTAAAATGGGTGGTTCCTTGGTTGCTCAAACCAAAGAAAGTCCAAACTGATAAACAAAATGTTCATGATGATGAATGAGCCACTGTCACGACGTGTCAACAGAGATCAGAACGGCTCAGTAGAGGGTCCCCTCCTCCAGAAGGGACTGGGAATCACAGATGGTTTCACTCCTCCTCCCCATCCTCCCTTCAATAATGAAAAAGAAAAGGAGGGGTGAGCTCGTACTGAGCTATTCCTCATCCACTGGGCCAATTCCCCAGGGTGGTGCAGAGTTGTGCCAAGACAATCCTGAAGAGGCACAGGCAGAGCAGTTCGTCGGGAAAGATGGTTTATTCCCTCGGGAAAGATGGTTTATTCCCTCGGGAAGTGTTTTACAAACTCCACTCACAAGAGTTTTGTTCCTCATGTGACTTGTGTGACACTAAGGGATTGCTTCCCTCCTTTCCCAAGGTAGTTTTACCTGCAATTCCTTTCCACAACTTATCCTCTGATATTTTCTAAGTGTTTCTTGGGAATTCTTGGGAATTCCTAACCCTAAGAAATTTGCCAGTGCTCAGGGCTGACGTACACGCGGGGTGTCTCAACCACAGCTTTCACATTTGAAAAAATACCACAAGTACTTCGTTATTTCATTTCAAACATTAGTGGAAATGTCAGACCAAAGGGTTCAGCTCACACCAATCTCTTACAGGTGTAATTGCCTCGTGTGTAATGTCTTCATGCTGGTTATAATGAAATCCCCTTTGACTTCCAGCAGCGTAGACGGGAGCAGAGTGAAGGCCAGAATTTCCATCTAAGCTGTAGGAGCAGTTCTGCCTGCAGAAAGTGAGCCTAATCCTGTTGGCATCTCTCAGTCAGTTTAATAAAATCTATTTCACCCTTCTTACAGAGCTTGTCACCCCCACATCAGCTGCATTAAGCTGAAATTGGTGCATGGGTAAAGAATCAGGTCCCAGCCACCCTCTTCTTGCAAATAGTTCTGGTTTTCTTATGAAGCTTTACCAGGCTTTGCCAAAATGCTAAAGTAAGAACTGAGTAAAAGTGTGCTGCAACATCAGGATTTGGCTCTAGGATTAGTCACACATCTGGATGTCCTCATTATTCCTACTTACCATTAAATCAGTGTGAACTAGAGCTGGTTCGTGTTGCCTTTTGGATTTTCTGCAGCACAGCAACAATCAGTTTCTCTTCCCAGCACGTAGCTGCCATCAATTCTTTTTGTCTCTGTGAATAAGAACAAAGTCCTGGGGCAGGAGAAGAAGTTGCCTGGCTCAATGCTGGGAATCAAGGCAGAGATATGATTCAAATGTCTCCTTATTGCTTTTTGCCTCCTGACATTTCCCACGTTGCGCTGTGTTCTGCTGCTGCAGAAAAATAATAGCTAAGATTAAGTTAAGTGGAAAAATACTGCTGCTTTTCCAATGTCAAAGCCACAGAACCTCTGGTAATGCAGTCCCTGAAGGAAATCAGAGCAGGTGTGAGGCGTTGCTCTTGAAAGGCAGGTAAAATGCTGTGAAAGAGGATGTTCTCCTTCTCTTAGCCATTAAAAAATTCCAGTTATTTGGTTTATTTTCCCCCCTTTATTTTACTTATCCTTACTAAGGGGATGCTGTTTTTACAATTGTCCACAGGCATTTTCCAAGTCCTCAGGTGAATGGGTGCAGGCTGCATGTTGGCTTCCTGAAATTAAAATCCTTAAGCCTTATGTTCCATTGGAACCATGGAAAACCTCAGGTGTATAGGAGACATAAAAAACAACACTCCCATTCCAACTCTCTCATGTTTAATTATGGTTTCTTCCCTGCTTCTGTAAAAAGTTTTTAGATCCCACCCACAAACTTCTTATTTTGACCCAGCTCCATTAAGTTCCTCATGTTTTAACTTGCGGATTTGTTGGGCATCAGCTCGTGCCTCAGGCGATATCCAAGCCGAAATTCTTACAGTCTGGGGGAAAACAGGTGGCCGGATAGAAAAGAAAGTCCCAGAAGTCGTGCTGGCACTGAGGGGGAGTTGGAACCATTTGGATCATCTATCCCAGCAAACCCATTTGGGAGGAAGAGTTAATGGATGCCTCAACCCCAGGAAAAACCCTCAGCTCAGAGCTTATTAAACCACAGGCAGCTGAGCATGACAAATGTTGCAGATAAGGCTTCAGAAATTCCAGTGCTCACAGAAATATTTCATCCTGCTGAATTCAGCTTTGGATGTTTGCTGGTTTGTGTCAGTAGAAGCTCCAGGCAAGAGAAACAACAAGAACTTGAACTGAAGTGAGTAAAACTCCCGGTACCGGCAACGTGCTCTTGTATTTCCAAGGGAAGCAGCGCTGGTATCAATCCTTCTGAAATGAGACATCAGCCAGCCAATTTCAAGGCTTGTCTTGCAGAAAATGGGGCACAAGATTCAGCAGCTGAACAGTCCTGCTGGCCTCAAATTTAATTTGCTCCAAGGTGATATAAGAGCAGGATAACACGACGGTTGTTGTACTTCTAGAGCTCTTTTGACAAAGTGAATCTATCACTGACAGGCACCACAATCCCCATTTCACAGGAGGAACTGCGACCCAGGGATGCTAAAATCAGGCACGCAACAACAATCCCCACTTACCTGACAATCTCAAGGATTTGCTGCCAAGAGGAGAAGAAACTGGAATGATCCGTGCTCGGTCTGCAGCTCAGCACAGGGACTTTGAAGGATGTTCAAAGGCCTGGTGGCCTGGTCAGCCTCTGCTCCCAGGGAACAAGTGATGGGATGAGAGGAAACGGCCTCAAGCTGCACCAGGGAACGCTCAGGTTGGACATCAGGAGGAATTTCTTCATGGAAAGGGTTGTCAAGCATTGGAATGAGTGCTCAGGGAGGTTTGGAGTCTCCATCCCTGGAGGCGTCCAAGGAAGGCCTGGACGTGGCACTCCGTGCTCTGGCCTGGGGACAAGGTGGGGATTGGTCACAGGTCGGACTTGATGGTCTTGGAGGTCTCTCCCAACCCAAATGATTCTGTGATTTTACAGGGAGTCAGAGGTGCCTTTGAAAGGGCTTCCCACACTGCTGTTAGAAATCTGAGTGTCCCACTGTTGGACCAGCACCTTCCTGTCCTGCATTTTCACTAGAAAATAAAAAAATCAGGGAGAAAAAGAGTTTCTTTTGGGGAGTTTCTTTAATAAAAAGCCCTTCAGACCTTCTGTACTGTAATATCCCACTCTGACCTTCAACGGTCCTGTGTCTGTCACGTGTGGCTGATGGTTTTTGGCTGTGTTGCCTTTGATGGTGCCAGTCAAATTCACCCTGACCACTGCTGTGATCCCTCCCCCTGCCCCGGCCTGGCACACTGTGAGGTCAGGATGAGAGGAAATGGCCTCAAGTTGTGCCAGGGGAGCTTTATATTGGATATGAGGAAGTTTTTTTTCGTGGAAAAGGTTGTAAAGAATTAGAGCAGGCTGCCCATGGCAGTGGTGGAGTGACCATTCCTGGAAATGTTCAAAAAATGTGAGGATGTGACACTTGGGGACACGGTTTAATGGGGAACATGGAGGTGCTGGGTTGACAGTTGGATCTTAAAGGTCTTTTCCAACCTTAACAATTCCATGATTTTATGTGCCCAGACTCAGCTCTGCAGCTTAGGTGATGGAGAAGGATTGACTTTCCCCTGATGATCTCAAAGGTCCTTTCCAACCTTAACAATTCCATGATTTTATGTGCCCAGACTCAGCTCTGCAGCTTAGGGGATGGAGAAGGATTGACTTTCCCCTTGCCCAAAAACTTTACGATGCATCGCCTTGGAATTTATTCCGGTTTGGTCAGGAAGATGAACCCTGAAGCCACTGCCCTGACTCTCAGGTCACTGCCCTGACTCTCAGGCTGGCCAAATCTCAAATCTCTGGACAAACCCATCAGGCAGCCTCAGAAATCCAATTGGAAACTGCTGAGCAGCAGCCGATCTGCAAGAGGGCAGCGATAGTAATTCCCAAATATTTGGTGTTGTGAAGTGTTTGAGGGCAGAGTGAGGGTGTTCAGGGAGCTGCAGGCTTTGAAGGCCTTGTGATAAAGGGCCAAGTGAAGCACCAAATCTATAGGAATAGACTTAAATCAACTTTATTGCACAGCAGTGTTCTGTGGGCACTGAATAAGGCTGAAGACTGATGTTTTCAATTTTTTCTGTTGTTGTCAGCAAGAAGGACAAAATCAGCAAGATGGATCCTTGCAGATGAACCCCACGACTCCTTCACCACTGGTGTGGGGTTGGAGAAATGGCAGGGTGGGAGATTTTGGGCTGTTTCCCCCATAATCTTTCAGTCACCAAGAGATCTGACAGTGCTTTAAAAGATGTCAGTGGAGCAGAGGTGACCGTTGAGGTCCACGTGACCTTTGAAACACAAGAAAGATGAGTCGCTTGCCAGATTTGCTTAGAAGTGCAGGAATTTTAAGCTGTCAGTGCACCTGAAAAGTTCCTAGAGATGGTGGTGTATCCAAATGATTCAGCAGAGGTTTTGTGATTCCCATTGAAAGTCTGGTCAGGCAATATTAAATGCTCAGCAAGAAAATGAAGTGTTATCTGCTGTACATCTATAAAATGAAATGTAATGTGGTAAAATGAACTAAAAGGTCTCCTCATCTCTGCGTTAAAGGTGGCATTGGTGTGACTGCTGTTGCTTTGTAACAATTCCCCTTCAGGAAAGGCAGGTCCTACAATGTAATATCAGGTTTTTTTCCTTGTGATCCTTATGGGTTTGGGGAAGAAAAACATTTCAAGGAGTACCCAGCTCCAGGGGTCTGGTGAAAAATTGGATCAGCACAAGTAACAGGGATTTCTCACACACTAAGTGGTGTCTGTCAGAGCAGGTGCTGGAGATGACCTGGCACTGAAGGCCATTCAGCTGCTCCTTTTGCTGTCTTTGATCACCCCTTCGCTGCCACCCTCCATTCCCCATCCTCCCCCAAATCATCTCCTGCTTCCCCTTGTGTCCCCTCTTCCTTCATCTTTACATTTTCCTGATGTCTTCCGCTAAACACCACTGATGTTTTTAAAATTATAGTGACACAAGCTAAATTTACAAATCATTGTGCTGCTGGTTCCTGTGTTAGATCCTTCTCCTTAACTCATGGACCTCATCTATTTGAATTATAAACTCATCGGGGCAGAGGCCACATTTTAACCGTAGCACAGTGGAGATTTATGCAGCATAATTAAGCAGGATAATAAAATACACCTCAGTGAAGGCTGAAATGTAAATTGTGGTTGGTTTCACTGCTCTTTAAGTGAACATGTGATGACTTTTTCTTGCTTCTTTCATAATTCAGATGAGGAGACTTGATGCAGTGAGTACTGCAGGCAAATTGTCACCGAGAAAGGTCTGCTGATGGGCTGCTCACCCAGGCCCATCATACCCTGTTCCAACAGAAATTGTTCTTCCCACTAAAATGGTGTCCCATGTGCCCTGTTTTACCTTCCCCAGGCCTTCAGTCATTTCCTAAGCCTGCGAGAAAACTGGAGAGGGTCTTTGGACAAGAGTTAGAACAAGGGGGAATGGATTTCAGCTGCCAGAGGGCAGGGACAGATGGGAGATTGGGAAGGAATTCCTGGCTGGGATGGAATTCCCAGAGAAGCTGTGGCTTCCCCTGGATCCCTGGAAGTGTCCAAGGCCAGGCTGGACGGGGCTTGGAGCACCCTGGGACAGTGGAAGGTGTCCCTGCCCATGGCAGGGGTGGCACTGGATGGGCTTTAAGGTCCCTTCCAGCCCAAACCATTCCCTGATTCTGTGATTTGATGTCACGATGGCAGAAGATCTCCAGACCTCTCCACCTTCTTCTGTCCCTGTGCTTGTGACATCCTCATACAACTGAGGTCAACATCTTTCTAGTGTTGGGGGCTACAGAAGCTGGATATGTGATAAGAACAAATATCCGTGCTAGATTTGTGTTCTCCTGAAACTCTCCGTATTGGCAGCAAGGTTCCCTCATGGATCACTGTGGGATTCTGTTCCAGGGAGCAGACTGGCCCCACCCCACCGTGCTCACGGGATTATACAGGGCAGCTATAGATTTGGGCAGACAAGAAGAGTGGAAAAGTGCAGAACAGTGAGCAGCCTTCGCTGCGTGCTTTCCTCACCGAGGTAGAAAAGAACCAGGGGAGAAAAACACAACCTCACTTGTTTTCCCAAGGGAAGAAGCAGTAAGTTTGGAGCCTTGGGTTATGAACCTCTTGGTCTCTCAATCACAGTCCCTGTGACGGTCCTGACGAGTTCAGTGAATTNGTCACAGTCGCGGCAACGACCGCGGTCCTGACGAGTTCAGTGAATTTTGGAATCTTTGGGAAATGCTGCGGCCTCTTCAGCAAGCAGCCATTTGTCCCAAGTGAGCTCAGTTCAGTGGATACAGAAGCTGCTGGAATGTGATGGCTGGAAAGGCCGTGGGAGTAGAGATACTCCTCAGTGTATTTCTTACAAAGCTAATGCTCCCCTGCTTCCATGGAATAAGAAGGGGCTGGAATACCTACGAGCACTTTGTTCCCACCACAGCTGGAAATAAAAATCAACATGCGGCAGAAGGAAAACAAAATCCAGAGATTTTTCCGTTTGGGTTCCTTCTTCCCATGGTGGCCCCAGGTGCTCAGTTCTCCCTGAGCCGGGAAAGAGCTGGGAATACAGAGAGGAGCCTGGAGCCAGCAAGGATCACAGGGAATGGAGCAGCTGGGAGCACCTGAAACCTCTGGGTGCAGCTCTCTCCTCTGGAAGGTGTCACTGTGGGATTCAGGCATGACAATGGATCTTGGGAATGCAGCAAAATTCTCTTTCTGAAATCCCTGCAGGCTCTCTCAGTGCCAACATTTTCACCAGTAACTGTCCCGTGAGACAGAAAGTTTCCATTCTGCAACTCAGAAGCCTCTTTAGCCCAGCAGAGCTCCTCACTGGCCTTGTTCTCAGCCAGAATGAGGCAAATCCCGTCTCCCACTTAAAAAAATCTGATGTTGTCACCCTTTCCCCACCCAACACACACTGAGAGGAGCACAGCTCACTCTCTGAGCCCCTGTCAAAGGAAGGAGTGGCCTCCTGTGGTGGTGGCACAGGGATTAGAACACTCATCCAGCCTTGAGCAGTGCTTCGAACCCCTCTCCTCTTGGGGACCACCCAACCCCACACCGAAGTCTGTAAGGCTCCTTCAGTCCCAGGCTGAAGTTCTTTGAATTGCAAAACCCACCCAAAATGTCAAAATGAGCAAAACAAAATTAAAAAAAAAATTCAACATCTGGCGTGTAAAATTCAAGTGTTCCAAGCTCATGCAGGTATCAAAGAAAAAGGGAGAAAATTCAGGCTGAGAATAAGGGATGCAGAAAGGAAAGATTAGGAAAGTGGCACTGGGGGCCTGATGAAGAATGAGAGGGGACAGCTTGGAGTTAAATATCAAAGTACAGACAGGTGAGATTAGGACAGAACGAAACCCAAGCATGGAATAATGTTCTGCTGGAAATAGTTCTGCTTTGCTGCAAGGAGCAAATTTCACATTGTCTCTGCCTGAAAATCCTCTATGCAAAGAAGACCTTTGGCAACTGGGATCTGGATCTGGCATTGCAAAACAACGTTAATCCTCAGCAATTACAAAGTGTTTTCAGGCTGACCTTCTCCTGCCACATGGAAGCCGGGCAGGAGGACGAGACAGAGGTTTGGAATGGGTCTCCGAGGCTTGGATCATAACGAAAACATTTATGCTGCGATCAGAGAGTGGCTGCAGACCATGTGGATGTGCCTGGGAGAGCTTTAAAAGCTGCCTGGGGAGGCAGAGAGAGGGGCAGCATCCACAATGTGACGCTGAGAGCCAGCTGCAAGCCCTGCCTGAGACGCAGCAGAAACGCCGCAGTGTTCAGCTCACAGCATCCCTCTAATTAGTGCTGCTGGTAATTGGCTCCATGGGTTAAAACAGGAGCCTGGCAGCTGGGGTTCTTTGAAGCTCGTGACACAGGTGACTCCAAAATTCAGCTGGCGGCAAACAGTGGGGTCCTCAGCTGGGGGTATCCACGTGTGGCTGCACTGCCCAGGACACACTGGCCCGTGTGGGGCCTTGGAGCTGCCTCAAGTGGCCAGTGGTGTGGGAACCTTTGGAGAAGAGATGAATCCACCAAAAAGCCCGGATCAGGAAGTTAAGGTAAGCGCTTGGCTGATTTTGTAGGGAAGAAGGACGATTGTGATGTGAGGGAAAGACTCACCCTGGATTCTGGAAGTGCTCCGTGGATCATTCCTGGCTGTGTTGAGGGCAAGAGGCAGCAGCCATTCCAGGAGGTCTAACCCTCCTCCTTTAGGACTTGGCTTAGCCTTCCTCCCAGTGACTGGCCAAATACCAATGGGAATGGCAACGGGCCCCGTGGGGCAGGCGGCCAGGCGGCAGAGTGAGATTTCTCAGGAGACATTGAGTTACTAAGGAGCATCTCCATCACTGGTCAGGTGGCTGTGTTGCTCTGGCACCTTCCTTCTCCCCACTTCCAGATCATTCCCTGACAGTTCAGGAAGTTCCTGCGTCTTCCTCATTGTCAGCACTGGGCGCTGAAGCAGGAGACGAGAAGCCGATAAAGTTTTCTGGAGCATTTGCCCAGCTAATTGCAACACTCAGGTCCCAAAATGACTTGGCCAACAGAGAGAATTCAGGATTTTAAAGAGCTACCAGATGCTGAGGTAGCAGTAGAACTACACCAGCAGCAAATCCTGTTTGCTGTCCCATTCTGTGGTGCAGGGTCCTGCTCGAGGGTACTGACACACTGCTCTCTCTGCTGGAGGAGAAAAGCCTTTTTGTGCTGAGAATAATGAATGGCCCGAGCCACAGCGTGGCCAGATGGTCCCAATCAGAAGTTGTTTATACCTAGACCTGGGAGAATAGGTCAGGCAAAGCCCCTGACCCTAATGCTGTCTGTAGAAAAATAATCAATTTACAAGGCCAGGCAGAGTGACCTGTGAGCCCTGTTTGTTCATCCAAGACATAACGGCTCAATAGCTTTAATTATTAAAGCCAGAACAGACAACCATTGATCCTCCCACTTAGTGCCATCTCTGCAGCCTCAGGGCCAGGGATTGAGAGCAGGGGAATTGGCAGGGACAGAGAGAGAACCAACTTTGAATGACTGATCCACTGGATCACCAAAACTTTGGACCCTGATTTTGAAATCTGGCTTCCACCAGTCCGTCCATTCCAGCCCCTCAGAGCAATCAAGTGATGACCCTTCCGTGAGAACACAAGTTCCTGCTTTTCAGCTTAACAAGGCATTGAAAAAGTCATTTATAGAGTTGACCCAGATCATCTTTTCTCTCCAACAGTTCACAAAGCAATCGGTGTAAAGGACATTAATCAAGTTGGCGCCAAGAGGTAATTGAAGACAGTAATTACTCAGTTTTTATAGAGCTGGAAATGTAATAAGGATTTTAAGAAAGTAATAAGTGAAGCTTTCTGCAGAGAGATTCCCTGGTGCACACAGTTTAGCCAAAGGCCCATCTTTTTGAAAATACATTTTCGTGTAGTTATTACATCACTGGCTTGCTGGGACATCTCTCCCGAGCTTTTGTAAATGTAATGGGCTTTGCTGAATCTGAATCCACCATCTCTGCATCCCAAATTTCCGTGTCAGATTGACACATCTAATGCAGCAATAATGCAGGAAGCAGCAAACACACATTTTTGTGCTTTACCTTCTCCCAGCTCCTGCCTTCCCTGGCAGGTTTCTGTCAGTCGCCCAATTTTTCGTTCTGCTTTGGAAGCCATGACAAAAAGGATCTGATTAAATTTCCCAAGGGCACATTCAGCTCGTGCAGCAGCTCTTAGGCTTTTTGTGGTCAAAAGTGGAGGCAAATTTTCCCAGCAGGCTCAAAGGCCATTTCATCTGCTTAAATCACAAGACTCCGCAACAGAAAAGAAAACTCGGATGAAAGGGCAAATTTACCTTCACTTCAACCTGATGAAAATTGACAAAAGCTCCCTGTTTATGCAAAATACCCTAAGTTCAGTCAGATGCTGGTCCAGTCCTTCCCTGATTCCTTGGTCATTTTTGGGATCCATCCCACATTGCCTCAAGTGCAGAACTCCTGAGAACCTGGTACTGGTTCCTTACAGGCTCTGAAGCACGAACCTGAATTGCTCCACGCCTTTCTTTCTCCACTTTTTCGTGCTTTTCTCTCAATTATCTCCGTAATTCTTTGGAAATGGAATTCCTGCTTGCTGGGCACCTCTTCTGTCCAGACTTGTCCCTTGAGTTACTGATGGGGACCGTAAACTCTTCAAGGCAAGTAGCAAACATGCTTTAATTTGCATATTTGCAAATTGGTTTGCACGACGTGGTGGCACAAGCAGGTGCTGCTGGAACGAGAAGCCTCAGTCCTGGATGAATGGGTTAATTTGGGGGAGGTGGTAAAAAGCTGGGGTGATGTCCCAGGCCCACACACTCAACCTCGTAATTTCTACCACATTTGATATTAAGCCTCGACATTACCCTGCTTCTTTTGAAATTTTTGTTTTAACATAAGTTCCAGCTACATCTGCATTCAAACATTCTGGGCTGGGAGCATACGTTCCATCACTCCAGCAGGTAGCTGCAAGAGGAAGCCCAAGTCGAAGAATTATTTGGGATATGTCTGGCTCTGGCTCTCCTCCAAGGGCAGACAGCTCATTACCAGCAAAGCACTTCTGTCCTACAGGGTTTTGTGGCCTTCTGGCTCAGATCTTTGATGAAATTTCATTTCATGACAGGTCTATTCACAATATCTCCTCCCTAACAAGGACCATTCCCTCTGGAGGGAGAAATCTTCCACGCTGTTGCTGGGATGGGATCCACCTGGACTGCTTCTTAAATGGCTCTGCTTCAACCTTTTCCCTGCCTTGCAGCCAGCAAAGTCCTCTGGAGCTCCAGGAAGAGAAAATTTGGGTTGAATTAATCACTCATAGTTCTAGATGCATTTGCTGCATCACACAACTCATCTCTGCATTCACTTGTTGGTCTCATTAAGTTTGATTAAAATTTGGTAGGGGATTCTAGGACCTTCCAGTGACCCGTTCTGGTGTATGCTGGAAATTTATTCAGGTCAATTAGACATCTGCCATGTTCAGACTCAAGGGCCATGACATATGTTTGCTCAACAGGGTACGGCAACAAGGAGAAATTGAATTTGCATCCCGAGCAAGGTGCCACAACGGTGTATCAATATTGGTTTTTAATGAGATGTGCTGGCTTTCACAGGCAGGAAAAAGTGTAAATTTATGCTAAAATGTCAACAAATGCCAGTCAAAGGAATCTCTGTGTGGTGCCTGAATGCAAAAGACACAGAGGGATAGGAGGAGTCATTTGGATCAGCTTGTGGATTCCAAGAATTGCATCAGCTTGCACTTGGCTGCACTTGCCCAAGGTAAAATCCCCTTCCAGCTGGGGCACCTCCAGGCCTGGGGGCTGGTTTGGTCCCCTCAGGATAAGGAAGCCCCTGAGCATGTCCAGGGAAGGGGCTGGAGCCCCAGGAGAGGCTGAGGGAGCTGGGAAAGGGGCTCAGCCTGGAGAACAGGGGGATCAGGGGGGACCTTGTGGCTCTGCACAACTCCCTGACAGGAGGGGGCAGCCGGGGGGATTGGGCTCTGCTCCCAGGGAACAGGGACAGGAGGAGAGGGAACGGCCTCAGGCTGGGCCAGGGGGGGTTTAGATTGGATTTTAGGAAAGATTTCTTCCCTGAAGGGGTTGTCCAGCCCTGGCACAGCTGCCCAGGGCAGTGGTGGAGTCCCCGTCCCTGGAAGTGTTCAAAAAGAAGTAGAAGTGGCACTTCTGATGTGGTTTAGTGGGCTTGGGGGTATTGAGTCAAAGGTTGGACTCGATGATCTTGGAGGTCTTTTCCAACCTTGATGATCTTGGAGGTCTTTTCCAACCTTAAATGGTATGATTCTATGACCTTCCCAAGCCACAGGGTGGTTGCAGAGCCGGGAAGAGAATCCCGAATTCCAGAATTCCGATGACACCAGACTAACAGAGACTCTCCCATTTACTTCCATGTGTAAAGTGAGTGCACACACAGCCTGTAGCCAGGCATGTTAAAATGTAAAAATAGATAATTATTAATGCAGCTCCCTCAAAAACACATGGCCTGTTCACTCAAAGAATCCCAGAATATTTTGGGGTGGAAGGGACCTTAAGGTTCATCTCACTCCAACCTCCTCCCATGGGCAGGGACACTTTCCACCAGACCAGGCTGCTCAGATACTGAATTTTGGATGCTCAGAGGCCACTGATTGATTTGAATGTTTCCTTTATTTCTAATTTCTTTGGTCTAAAAAGTAACTTCTTCACCAGTTTAGCTGAGTAGCTGTTCTCTGCCACTCGTCCCAAATGGAGAGTATTGTACACATTTTCCATAATTAGCTAATTTAACCAGCTAATTTAACATTAATAGCAAATCTGAGAGTTGAACACCAGCAAATGAACTCATTAAAGAGAAAAGGACTAGTGCTTTCTCCTTTCTTGTTCTTTTTTTTTTTTTCCCTCTAGTTTTGCACTTTTAGCAAGATGCTCTGGGGAGACCGGGATTTCAGGGAAATTTGGATGATCAAATAAATAGGGTTTTATTGATGAATTCAAAAGGATGCATCAGAATGTCAGAAAGCTTTTTCAGGAAGATGCCAGCATTGTCTGTCCTTTTTAGGAGGGACCCCAGGCTAGAAGACCGCACGCAGGCTTTTTTTAATTTATTCTTCTCAGTCTCCTCAGGTGCTGCACCCCCAGAGTTACTTCTCCAGCCCCGAGCTTGCTGTGAACACTGATTATTTCAGAGATAAAGCTGAGGACTTGAGCACAAATTAGTGTGACTCTCACATTAGTGTGACTCGGATTTAATTGTCTACTCACCCAAAGGCTTCCACTACTTCAGATTCTGGAGTTGGACCAGGTCACATCCAGACTCTTCCCACCTCAATCATCCTGTTTCCTTCTTTTTTGCTGGTGTTTGTAAAATTTTGGTGATAATACTAGGCATGAGTGTACACAGGTAAAAAATTACAATACTCAAGTAGCCCAGGCATGAAAATTCTGTTATCTCCAGACACCTGTGGGTACCTCTGTGTTATCTCCAGGTACCAGCTCTGCTCCTGATCTGTCCCTGGACAGACTCTGCAGCTGTGCTCAGCTGCAGATGTGTTCCTTCTAAGGGTCTGAGGCACTCCAGAAGGTGCCTTGGGTGAGAAAATATGCGAGAAGTTTAGGGGTCAGGAGAAGTTTAGGGTGGATATTGGAAAAAATTTCTTCACCAGAGGTTGGTAAGGCATGGAACTGGCTGCCCACGGCAGTGGTGGCGTCACCAGAGAGCCAGAATCATGGGATGGTCTGGGTCAGAAGGGAGCTTAAAGCTCATCTCATTCCAACCCCCTGCCATGGGCAGGGACAACTTCCACCATCCCAGGCTGCTCCAAGCCCCATCCAACCTGGCCTTGGACACTGCCAGCGATCCAGGAGCAGCCCGAGCTTCTCTGGGCACCCCGTGCCAGGGCCTCACCGCCTTCACAGACAGGAATTTTTTGCTAATATCCCATCTAACCCTACTCTCTTTCCGTTTGAAGCCATTCCCCCTTGTCCTGTTACTTTATAATCAGTCCTTCTCCATCTTGTTGCCTCCTTCAGGCCCTGCAAGGCCACAATGAGGTCACCCCAAAGCTTCTCCTCTCCAGGCTGAACAATCCCAGCTCTCCCAGCCTTTCCTCCCACCAGAGCTGCTCCATCCCTCTGATCACTCTGGTGCCTCCTCTGGCCTTGCTCCAGCAGCTCCAGCTCCTTCCTGTGCTGGACCCAGAGCTGGAGGCAGCTCTGCAGGTGGGGCCTCACCTGAGCAGGGCAGAAGGATCCCTCTGGAGGGGTCGAAAAGCCATGTGGATGTGGCACTTGGGGACATGGATTAGGGGTGAGCAGGGCAGAAGGATCCCTCTGGAGGGGTTGAAAAGCCAGGTGGATGTGGCACTTGGGGACATGGATTAGGGGTGAGCAGGGCAGAAGGATCCCTCTGGAGGGGACGAAAAGCCATGTGGATGTGGCACCTGGGGACATGGATTAGGAGTGGCCACGGCAGTGCTGGGGGAATGGTTGGATTCTATGACCTTAGAGGTTTTTTCCAACCTTAAACGTTCCGTGATTCCATGATGTCAGGAGGAGACTCTGGACAGGAGGGTTGGCAGGAGAGGGCAGCTCCATCTCACCCCATCACAGGGTGAGTGAAACACAGTCACACCCACAGCTTCCCAGAAGAACAGTTCCAGGAACAGCCAGGCGTGACACTAAGTGCTCTGGTGTGGTTGACAGGATGGGAATCAAAGGTTGGACTCGATCTTGGAGGTCTTTTCCAACCTCAACGATCCTGCGATTCACCCAGCAGGATGCAGCACCTGGAAGTGACATCAGCTCTGCTCCTCTCAAAAGCTGACTCAGCTCGTCCCCTGTTACTTCAGCTGGAGGTTCCACTCTTGTTTCGGATCCGTTGGAATATCCTCGCCCAACTTTGAAGCCACCTTAATCCTTACTCCAGTGTGTGCGCGTCGTATGAATAATAGATTTTTCCACGCTAAAACTATCAAAGCTCCTGCAGCAGCTGCTCGGCTCCCCTGGGCAAATATCCTGGAAAGGAGCTGCAGCAGCAGAGCAGATTTGCATGTTTGATGCATCGCTGTGTCTCCGTTTCAAAGCAGACAATCTGTTGGCTCTCAGCTCCTTGCATGCCTGTCGAAGCCAAGGTGCTGGACTGCAGCACAGTAGAAAAGTGTGGATTTTTTTTTTTTTTTTTTTTTGGAGACACTGAGAAATCTTTCCCTCCCAGGAGTGCAATTTATATCTTGATTAATCTAAAAGTTTGGGGCTTTTACGCTGAGGGGTAAGAGGGGATTTTTTTAAGAAGCGTGGGTAAGAGTAACGAGGAAGGGAAGGCGTGTGTGGAATCGCTTTCATCCTGGAAAATCAGCTATGCTGGAGGCAAATGCTGTGCCTCAGTGGAGCAGAGACAATTTCAGGTAATTAATGTTCTTCCTTTACCAGCACTGGGAAAATCAGGGACTTTACGGGAGATTTATACAACTTTATGTCAAAGCTTAGAGCAGCTGTGGAAAGGGGCTGACTCATAAGAGAAGGTTCAGAACGTGCGCACAGGAGCTCAGCCCTCAGTCAAGGATGGAGCTGAGGAGGTTTCAGCCGCCTCCTTCCATAGGTAGGGAGTTTTCCCAGCCATTTTTCTTATCCTGACTCAGACATTCCCCTAAAAACCCCGTGTTTGGCAAGCAGAGGCAGTAAATCCCTCACACTCCCCAGCAGTAGGGAAGAAAACCTCCACAAACACAAGAGTCCCCTCACTGACAGCTGTGCAAAAAGAGATTTTTGTCATCTCCGTGGACAGCTTGACCAGCCAAGAAAGTTTCATCGTGGACTTTAGAAAGGAAGAACTGCCAAAAATCAAGCTGACATAAAGCCACTCATGGAGATGAACCTTAATATCAAAAAGTCCCTATGAAGAGGCCTTGCTGTGGCATAAGGATGAGGATTTAGATTGAAGATTAGCAAGATTTTGATCACAAAATCCTCTTTCAACCCGCCTGGCCCACCACAACTCACTCTGGGTGTTTGCATCTGATTTCTTTCCAGAAGAGCCCACCCAAACACACAACTGCCAGTCCATGGTGAGGATTTGGCTCTGTTGAAGTGTGGGATGGACACATCCTTGAACTCTTCTCCCATGTGCAAAGCCTTTGGCCTTGCAAAGTCCTTGGACCTACAAAGAATCCTCCAGAAATATCCGGCTGGAAGTGCAGAAAAAGGCAGAAAAAATTAACGTTGTGGATTCTACACCTTCCCAGGTTCTAATGCAAACAATTTAATTCCCAGATTCTAATATAAAGAATTTAATTCCTGTCTTCCACCTTCTAATGTGTTATCTGTCCTACATTTGATTATGTGGGATTAGAGTGAGAAGATATTATCTTTATCTTTATCCTTAACAAGAGGAGAAAAGGAAAATATTTACTTTTGTGGCTCATATGTCATTAGCTGGAAGACCTGTGAAGGTGCCTATTGATATTCAGAGGTGACTCCTCTACTCTTAAAGCAACCCTGAACGTCAGAAACCTCTTCCTCCGGGTTGTAGCTCCACTCCCAAGTTGTCTGACCTTTGGATTTGCATTTTTTGTGAGTTAAATCAGTGTCACATCCCGGGCAGTTGTGAGGGTGCCCTGACAGGAGCACAGAGACCCTTTCACTCCTGGTTTTCATGCCTGAAGATCTCACTGCTCCCCTAAAAATCAATTTGCACTCCCTTCCCCGGCAACACCTCTGAGCAGCAGGGAGGATTTGGCTCTCCAGGGGCACAGGAGATGGTTTTTTACAGGGTGAAATCCTACAGGCAGCAGAAAGATGAACCAAAACACGAGGCAGAGACTTCTTCTCCCCTTTACCACCTGCAATTTGCAAAGCCATTGCTGGGGGCAGCTAACAAAGCCCAAACAAATCCCAAGCGTCTCCCAAACAAAAGGCTAATTTAATTTCAAATTGATTTGCACTCTCGGTACAAGACGCTTGATTTTGTACCGCTCAGCAGTAGCACAAAAATAAAAAGAGCATCTAACACTGATTAACATCTGAGTCATGGCTTGCTGGGTATGTTACACCAGCTGAATTCAACTGTTCAACTGGCACAGGAACTTCCTGACGATATTAAAACTTCCCTGGCGGAATTCGCCACCCCTCCTTCATTTGTGCATATGCTCAGCACATCGTCCCCAAGCTTGCAGGCTGATTTTGCCATCTCTAAAAGGCGCGCTGGCTTCCCATCAATAAGGTGCACGTTGCTGTTTGACAAGAACAATGTGCTCAAGGAACGGGCTCACAATAGCTCCTATCAATCACGCGCTCGGTGGAAAATCAAAGATGACAATGAAACCCGCAGCATTAAATAACCCACGGTGCTGGGAATTAATCAGGAATCCTGGGTGCTTGAAAAACAAATGTGTTTTTAATAAATTGGATTTGAGCGTCACTTAGAAGCCCTGGATTACCAGCTGAGTGGAGACTGGTTTGATTTGCACTGATAAACTCCAGGGGAGCTGGGGCCTCTCTATATCCAAGCCATTGATGTCACCTGATGTGAGCCTGCCGGGCTTGGTGACATTTAAGCAATGTGGACACAATTCTTTTTAATACATATGGAATAGATTTGATCAAAAAAACCCCAACCCAAGGCTCTGATCCTGCTCTCAACTATCCCCAAACAATCCAAGGGTTAAGAAGAACCTCTGAGCAGAATTTCAGTAACAGTTCACCCCTTGATGAAAGAGAACGAAGAGCGTGGGATGTAAATTGGAGAGGCACTGGGGACAAGGGCATGGAGTGCCAGGACAAGAGGGAATGGTTTCCTACGGCCGGAGGGCAGGGATAGATGGGACATTGGGAAGGAATTCCGGCCGGGGGGGGGGGGGAGGGGCTGGAATGGAATTCCCAGTGAAGCTGTGGCTTCCCCTGGATCCCTGGAAGTGTCCAAGGCCAGGTTGGATGGGGCTTGGGGCACCCTGGGATAGTGGAAGGTGTCCCTGCCTATGGCAGGGGGTGGCACTGGATGGGCTTTAAGATCCCTTCCAACCCAAACCATTCCATGATTCCATGATTCTATAAATCAGTGGTGTCACTGACTGTCTGAGTGGGAGAAACTCGGGTGTGACATGAAAAAGGAGGGATAAACCTCTGCAGCAGCAGCACCAAAGGTAAACAACACCAGTGTTTTCAGTGCTCACTGCACCTACTATTAACTCGCCCTGAGCAAGAGTTACCTCTGTTCTCATTGCTTTTCCTTCTTGCCTCACAATCTCCAAAGTCCACGAAGGAGAAAAAGTCATTCTGTTATTTTTCAGCAGACTCTCGCACTCCTTTCCTCCACCCTTTCATTCCAAGAAAACCAGAGTACTTCAGAGAGTCCCTTGGTTACCAGACTGTGGGCTGAATCCCCTTTCCCACATTCTTGTTTAAACAAAACACTCTTTGAGGTCAGGGAGACGCTGAATATAATTCCTGCATTTGATTTTTGAAATGAACACCTGAAAGGAGAATTTCATCTACCAGGGAGTAGTTTTTAGTAGCACAATCCATAGGAATTTAGCCTGGAATCTGGGGAAGACTTGAGTTCCTTATCTATTTCACTGAGTGATGTCTCCTCTTAAGTGACTGAAAATGCAGAAGACAACTGTACCTCAGAATTTTAATTATTTAATTGGCAGAAATATGCAGGAAAACAAGAAATCTATGAAGAGCAGAGTGAGACTTCCCGTTCTTTATGCTGAGAACATTCTTTATGCTGAGAATTCAGGGAGACACTGAATATAATTCCTGCATTTGATTTTTGAAATGAACACCTGAAAGGAGAATTTCATCTACCAGGGAGTAGTTTTTAGTAGCACAATCCATAGGAATTTAGCCTGGAATCTGGGGAAGACTTGAGTTCCTTATCTATTTCACTGAGTGATGTCTCCTCTTAAGTGACTGAAAATGCAGAAGACAACTGTACCTCAGAATTTTAATTATTTAATTGGCAGAAATATGCAGGAAAACAAGAAATCTATGAAGAGCAGAGTGAGACTTCCCATTCTTTATGCTGAGAACAGGGAGACAAAACTGAGAGGTGAGAAATTCAAAGGTGAGGTAAAAAAGGTATTTTATCAAATATTTCTTAATTAATCTGCAAATCTCACTGCCCCAAAATAGCACTGAGGCTTGGAAACGTGAAGGACTGAAAGCAAAGGTGTGGATGCTATTTTGTCAGATTAAAACAGGCGCATTTTCAAAGGAGCTCAGGGCAGACAAAACAGTGCCAAGCCTCAAGGTGTAAACCCCATCCTGACTCGCAGAGGCCGGGAACAAATGACCCCCAAGACACAGAGCAGGAAAGAGCTGAGCCATCCTGGGAGTCAAATGCACTGGCTGCCCTCAAAGACAGCATCAGGAATTACACAGCCACTGCTCTGGCCATCCACGAACATCCCCACGTGCCCATCAAAGCCTTCTGATCTGAACAGGAAGCTCCTTCTTCTCCAGGACGAGCATCTGCGGCATCATTAGATGCAAAAATGGGAACATTATCTGAGTCGGTCTCATCTGTAACCAAATTCCCGTTGATTTCAGTGGGAACTATCACTCTAATCCACACAGGATTAGCAGACTTCAAAAAAGGTTTAAAAGCACAAGCTTGAGTGTTTAAATCCCCCTGATCTCAGCTGGAACTGGGAGGAGATCCAAGGAGAAAGTCCTGAACCCCTCACTTGTGTGGTTTCTTGTCCAGCCCAGCCAATCTCATCCATCCTGGACTCTTCCCTGCAATTAGGCTGATAATTAAGAAATAACAGCATAATATAAATGGAGAGTTGCTGGCTAGCGTGGTTAACATCAGGGATAAATTGAGCAGTAATCTGCAAAGGATGTTATTGCCATTATAAAAATAAAGATCTGTCTCCCCAGCCAATCAATTCGGCAGATATATACCAACAATCAAATTGTTAAAAATGACTTCTATAAATTACCCAGTCTTCCATCTAATGGAGCCAGAAAACATCTGTGAGACAATTTAGAGCTGATATAACCATACGTCGGGAGCGCTTTTTCATCCTGCTGCCTTTCCGTTCTCTTCAGAGCTGTTGTACTGAAGCAGGCGGCTTTGTTTAATGCACCCATGTGAAAACAGCCTGGATTTCACACCACGGGTTAGCAGAGTCATTTTGGCAGAAACTCTGCAGAATATATGCATTTAATATGGGTGGAATAATTCAATTTCCTCAGTATTATTTCAGCTATGCAGTTACAGTCTCCTTAATTCTTCGTTAAACCCTCTGGGCTTGGGGGACGTTGCCGGGTTTTTATGATCTGCCATAGCTCTTTCAAATGAATGTGGAAAGACACACAGAGGAGTAGTTCTGATCATGTGTTTTTCAGTCAGATATAGTGATGATTTCAGCTAAATCTGAGCAATTTAGCACCTCGCTTTGGCCAGGGGAGCCCTGGGTGGGGCCCACGTAGAGGCTCTGAGAACCTGGTCTAGTGGAAGGTGTCCTTGCCCACGGCAGGGGCTTGGAATGAGATGATTTTTAAGGTCCCTTCCAACCCAAACCATCCTGTGATTCTATGGTTCTGTGGCTGCTGCCGCTTGGGCTTAATCCCAGAAAGGATAAAGGGATTTAAAGGCGGAATGTTCTTCCATTTGCAGCTTTGTCCTGGCCATGCCCCAGCCCAGCCCTCTCCAGCTGGAAGCCCCCAGGTGGCACCTCTGTGCCTGGAAGTTCCTGCCAGGCTGCGGGATTTTGGAAGGGACAGGGTGAAACGAGTGATGTCCGTGCTGGCTCCCGGGCTGAGTCATTACGGAAACAAATGAGGAAAAGCCTGCCTGGGAAGGGTGGAGACGTTCCCAGTGTGGGGCGGTTTCCTGGTCAGGACTCACATTTCAGGCAATCCTGCGAGCTGCAGGCGAAGAGCTGGTGGCCCCTCAGGTGGGTTTTCCCATTCCATGGAAAGCTTGGTTGTCCAAGAATCCCTCAGAATAACCTTTGCTCTGCATCAGGAATTAAATCCCTGCCTGGCTTCCCAAGGCCCTGCTTCTCCACGGCCGTCGAACCAGTGCTGGTTTTTAATGCAGACAGGCAGAGGAGAGCTCATTTCTCTGCCTGGGCACAATGTGTGATAATCCAGGCTCCGCAAATTAAATTTGGGCTGCAATTTAAGTACAGGGGGATTTGGCAGGACCCAGAGCTGCCAGCAAGCAGACGTTGCCACGATCAACTCAGTGCAGAGACGACATGGAATGGGAATAAAGCTGGGAACAGTTGGGTCTAAAATCTCATCTGTGTGCAAATGTGGCTCTTCCTAATTTTTCAAATAGGACATGCACAAGTGGGACCTGCTCCTTCGGAAGCTTTGCAACTCTTGTGTTGGTTTAAATTAATTTTGCATGAACCTTGCTTTTGAATCTTAAAATTAGCTCCAACTTCCCTGGCTCCCTCTCGTCTGCTCTAAGGACATTTTCTTCTCCCTTTCATACTTTAATTCCCCTTTCGAAAGCACTCTCCCCTCCACAAAAAACACCCTTCTAGATTCTTCTGTGATTCCAGTTATTGTCCCAGCCCTTTTCGCTTCTTTTATCCATGCATCTCTCTTACATTCATTTTTCCCCTCTCCATTCACCTGCTTCCACCCAGCATCATCCGTCTCCACGGAAACCACTTTGGAATGATTCCTACCTGAGCAAGTGGCCAAACCTTGCTTTATTTTATCCCCAATCATGATCTTTTCCTTTGAGTTCTTGCTTCCTCTTGACTTCCACGGCATGGTGGCACTGCCATCTCTGTGGATATTCCCTGAGTGTTTCTCTTTCTGCAGCCATCCCCTTCTTCCTCCCATTTTTCCCTATATTTTGGAATCCTCTGGGGTTTTGTACCCATCGAGTGGTAGTTTCAGTCCAAGGCAGGTTTGAAACTCTCCTGTTCATCAATGGCTTGCAGGGATCTGCCTTCTGTTCTCCAGTCCATCTTTTCTGATTTGCATCTTCCCCCACCTTCCTGAGGTCTCAATTTGTGTATTCTTTCGTCTGGGGAGCACAAATTAGGTGACATTAATCTGCATTGCCTGACCTCATTTCATATTCGGGATCTTGTTTATCCCATCATTCATTCTCACCTTCCACTCATCTGCAGTTGTTTACAGCTTTATCTGAATTTCCACTGGGGCACTCCAGAAACTGCAGAATTCAGCTCCAGCTTCCCAAAGGAGTCACTTCCCTCTAAACTCCCTCTATTACCTCTGTTAACTAAACACACTTAATAACACCATTCTTCTTCTTGCCTTCTGGCTGATGAAACCGAAGATCGTGTTTGACTTCTCTTTTCTCCCCTTTCCTACCGAATACTGCAAAAATCCACCCCTCCCTTATTTGTCCTGACAGCTAAATTACCTTCCCACCTTTCCTAAATCAATATGCCACTGTCTATCTCTGCTTCATCAATCCCTAAAATGTCGCTCCCGTGGCACTGACGATGAGGCACTGCTACTCCTGGGGTGAAGTACCTTGAGATACACAACTGATGCTGAGCGACTCCTGAGGCTCTGGCAGAGGTTTTCCAGGGAAGCTGTGGCTGTCCCTGGATCCCTGGAAGTGGCCACGGGCAGGTTGGATGGGGTTTGGAGCACCCTGGGCTAGTAGAAGGTGTCCCTGCCCATGGCGGGGGGTGGCACTGGGTGATTTTTAAGGTCCCTTGCAACCCACGCCATTCCATGATTCCATTGATGCCTTAGGATTTTAGCTTTTCTATTTACATATATTTGTAATCCTGCAATTCTTTAGTGTGTCACTCTGAGCTCCATACAGAGTGTGAGCAACTGCTTTTCCCATTTTGGTCAGACACAACAATTCCTCTCCAGACCTGAGAGTCAAGGACACCTCACTGTCTCAGGCCTGAGAAATGGAAACAAAAGTGAGTTGGGGGGAGCAAACTGAGAGAATGGGACTGCACTGCCTGAAGCTGGAATTGGACAATGAACCTCTGATATGCAAATGGACAGAACTTCTATCTGTCCCAAAAACGTGTGGCTGTGTCCATCCTGGGTGCAGTCTCTGCGAGACTCCTGCACTGCCCAAGGTGCGCCCTGGGAAGGCCTTTCCATAAATCCCTGCCCTTTATCCTTTCCCTCTGTCCAGCCTCTGCTCCAGGGCAGCCTAATGGATAAGGCATCACCATGACTAATGACTCATAAACATCCCAATCTGTGTCCCATTTTCCCCAGACTTTCTAGACATGCTGAGATGCCTCACTTCCTTTTTGTGCCTCCTGAGGAGGGCAGAGTTCACAGAGCAGGTTAATAAACGCTTAATTCTCTTCTTTATTATTTGGGATCCTCAGCCAGGGAAAACCCATCCTGTAGGGGACTGATTTCATGGCAAGGTGCCTCTGTTTTGGGCGAGGTCCATCTCTTTTGTGCCAAACTCTCCGTACCTTGTTTTCTGACTGGGAGAGTGGCAAATAGCAGCAATAATTCCAAATGTCAGCTGGCAGAGAGCCCTTGCTCCTACACACGCTCAGCCCCGACACAGTCGCTTATCCTGGAGCGTAGGAGGTGTTCCATCCTTCACTCCACCTGCTCCGTGTCCTTCCCAGCACGCAATTTGCTGCCTCCACGAGCGACCAATTGAAGCAATGAGGATGTAACCCCGACGATCTGCCCTGGGGAGCGTTTTAACCTGAAATTCCAGCTTTTCCCACACGTCTGCCTGTCCGAGCCGTCCTCCTCGGAGGCGTGCCGGGAGCAGCCGCAGCGGATCCGAGGTGTCAGCGGGATCCCCACACCGACATGTTTGGGATACCCATTGGAACAGCAGGGCACCGAGCTGGAGCTTCACTTTGCATTTCAGCTGCAGCCAAGCAGTTCAGACACCCAGAACAGTGACAGCGGGGATAATGAACTGGATGGGCTCAGGAGAGGGAGGAGGGAGACCCACAGCACTCCTGCTTCTTGCACTGGTACTGAGCCAGGGGAATGCTGCTTCAGATATCATATTGGATAATGCTGCATGTCCAAATACTGAAAAGCCCATTGATATGAGTATTTACACACGTGAAGATGGACTGGGAGAGCTGGGGGTGTCCAGCCTGGAGAAGGGAAGGGTCTGGGCAGACCTTCCAGCCCCTTCCAGTGCCTAAAGGGGTTTTTTTATACGGAGGCCGTGCTGCCTTAGGATCTTAGCTTTTCTATTTTCATATGTTTGTAATCCTGCAATTCTTTAGTGTGTAACTCTGAGCTCCATACTGAGTGTGAGCAACTGCTTTTCCCATTTTGGTCAGACACAACAATTCCTCTCCAGGCCTGAGAATCAAGGACACCTCACTGTCTCAGGCCCCGAGAAATGGAAACAAAAGTGAGTTGGGGGGGAGCAAACTGAGAGAATGGGACTGCTCTGCCTGAAGCTGGAATTGGACAATTAACCTCTGCTATGCAAATGGACAGAACTTCTATCTGTCCCAAAAACGTGTGGCTGTGTCCATCCTGGGTGCAGTCTCTGCGAGACTCCTGCACTGCCCAAGGTGCACCCTGGGAAGGCCTTTCCATAAATCCCTGCCCTTTATCCTTAACTCTGTCCAGCCTCTGCTCCAGGGCAGCCTCTCCAAGGCATTAGCAGAGGGACATTTTACACAGGCAGATAGTGCCAGGACAAGGGGAGTGGTTTTAAACTGACAGAGAGCACGGTTAGATTCAATATTAGGAATAAATTCTTTACTCAGAGTGTAGTCAAGCACAAGAACAGGTTCTCCAGAGAAGCTGTGGCTGCTCCTGGATCCCTGAAGGTGTCCAAGGCCAGGTTGGATGGGGCTTGGGGCAGCCTGGGACAGTGGAAGGTGTCCCTGCCCATGGCAGGGGGTTGGAACGAGATGAGCTTTAAAGTCCCTTCCCATCCATTTTTTTTTTTGGTTCTCTGGTTTGCATTGGCTGATTTGTCTCTGCGGACAATGGAGAGAGACTGGAGCTACTCCAAGGGCATTGCTGAGCAGAAAGTTAAGACAGGTGAAACAGAGAACTTGGAGAAACCAAATATTGACTCCCCAGCTTGTCTGGTTTAACGTGGAGATGCAGATCCCTCACAAGGAATCTTCCTTGATCCCACTCTGAGTCTGGTCCAACTGGAGAGGCGTCCGTGTGCAAAGCTGAGCGCTCCACGGTGGAATGAAGCACTTTCTGTCATAACCTGTCACGTTAGGTACCCTTGGAAGCCAGCTGATGTGACCCAGCCCAGCAGCCTGTGTTACCCTCGTGTTACACGCTGGGAACACGTGCAACATGTCACGGCACTCAGTCAGGCAAGGCAGTGATATAAATAAAATAAAGCTCAGCTGTTCTCTTAGCATCTATTTCATTTTTCCATTTGCAGTCGCAATTGGGAATAACAAATTCAGTCAGAACATCCCCAGAACGGATTCAGCACTGCTGCTAAATTCCATGTCGTGCTACCACCGCTTGCTTTCAAACCCCAGAATGAAAACACAAAGTGAAATCACCTTCGGGAGCAAAAGACAAATGAAGCATTTCCTAGACAGAGGAACACATCACATCAGGAACTCGAGGTCTGCATTAAATGCACCACGACAATTCCCATTCAGGAAACATCCCAGTGGTTCTGTTACTCCAATTTACGCCGCGAATTGCGGATTTGCTTCCACGTGAAATGGATCTCAGTTGCCAGGTCTCTGTTTTAAAGCAGCCACAGAAAAATGGGGAAAACTTGGTCATTCCACTGCAAAAAAATTAAGCAGGTAGGCCTCACCTCTTCTTTCATTCAAGGACCTGAATTTTACAAATTCATAGACAGGAACAAAAGAAAAAATATGCCAGCTCAGCCCAAAGGTGTATCTTGTTCAGTGTCCTGCTCAAACACCCCAACAGACTTGCTCGGCGTGCTCTCCCAGCCTCCAGAAAATTGTGGATAAGGAATTTTGTAAGTCTTAATTGCCATCTTAGTGTTCAATAACCTTTGGTGGGTTTATCCACTCACGCTTCTCTGAGCTGCCGGGAAGTTTCAGCACCCACCTCTTGCAGCAGGGAGTGTGAGGCCTTTCCCCCTCTGCTCTCAACCAGTCACCTCCTCATCCCCGATATTCCCGCAGTTCTTGGCTTAAAACATCAGTGAACAACTGTTTCCAATTCACTTTCTCCACGACCTTCATCTTTTTATAGATTCCTAATATAATTCTCCTGTTGTCTGTTTTTTCCCCCCATTTCTCCATACACAGAGACCTGTGGTGCCTCTATGGCCATTCCTGCTGTGGGAGCCATCCCATTGCTTCTCAACCTTCCCACAGAACCTTTTCCAGCTCCACTTTATCCTTCCCAAGACCAGGAATCCAGTGTTACACACAGTGCTCGTGGCATACACAAAAACCAAGGAAACACTGGCAGAACAGAAGCTGCGTTGAGCTGCCCGAGGATATGAAGGAGAGGGAATGGTGATAAATTGAGCAGGAAAATAAAGTTGGGAAGCACAGACAAGGGCTGAGGGCCCTCAGCTTCTCTAAGGATCATGAAAAATCATAAAGAAGCAGCTAAATGTCCCAAAATTTCTTTGCTTGGGAGGAATCAATGGTCCTGATTAAGGACATTGCCTTGCTTGGCCCCAGGCAGATACTTGGTGTAAATTAGGATGTCTCTGGTGATATTGCTGAAGGTGGAAAACCTTCAGCACCTGGTCATTCATTTGCCAAATGTTCAGGGATTAGCAGAGGTTAAACAGACTCCATAAATGTCAGATGTCGACAGCACCGTGTTCAGCAATAATAAACTTGAAGCAGAAGAAAGTTCCCTTAAAATATCAACCTTGCACCCAGCAGGGCTCGTTTCAGGCTTTAAAAGATGCTGCACATTACTGGCCCATAAATAATGGTAATGAAAAGGTCAAGCAACCTGTTAGGAAAATCTCACTGCTCAGTGAATGAGCCTGGAAAATCACAGCTGGTGTGAAAATCCAGTGTTGCAGCCCTGGTTCTTTTGTGTTCAGCCTGTCCTAATTCACAGAGCTAAACCCTGTCCTTGCTCTGAAATGATCTTAAAGTTGCAGTGATTGCGCCACGTGTCAGACTTGGGTCAGGCTGAACTTTTAACCCATTTTTCCTGATGAGGTTAGCAATGTCTTTCAGAAGAAAGCTTTGCTATTTAAAATATCTTTTTCTTTTACGGGAAATTTTTCAAAAAATTTTTAAACAAGTATTTTATCTGGAGGCCAAAAAAAAACCCCAAAGACAACCACCAAACAAAAACAGCCAAGAAGCCAAGCAAGGAAAAAAGAAAAGAAATGTAGCAAGGAAGATGCAGCCTATGCCCCACCTATCTCATACCCCTTCCAGACTCCAGCTGTGTATCATGGACCAAATGGCATCTCCTAATCCTCTTCTGACCATCAGACCACTTTAATTAGAGCAATGGAGCTGGGGAAGGGGCTGGAGAACCAGGAGAGGCTGAGGGAGCTGGGAAAGGGGCTCAGCCTGGAGAAAAGGGGATCAGGGGGGACCTCGTGGCTCTGCACAAGTCCCTGACAGGAGGGGGCAGCCGAGGGGGTCGGGCTCTGCTCCCAGGGAACAGGGACAGGAGGAGAGGGAACGGCCTCAGGCTGGGCCAGGGGAGGCTCACGGTGGGCATTGGGGAAGATTCCTTCCTGGAAAGGGTTGTCCAGCCCTGGCAGAGCTGCCCAGGGCAGTGGTGGAGTCCCCTCTCTAAAAGCATTCAAAAAACATGTGGATGTGGCATTTGGGGATGTCATTTAATGGTGACCACGGTCTTGGGTTGACAGTTGGACTCAATGATCTTTTCCAACCTTAACAATTCTACCATTCTATAAATAAAAATATATTACTCAACAGAGATGACCCAACATATTTTTTCCCAACGCTGCCAGAAAGCAGCATCTCTTTTCTTTCTCTCCTTTTTTCCCTGTTGTTTCCAAACACTGAATATCTCTGGGAAAACAAGAAGCGACTGAGAATTTACAGCAGGTTTTTTATTTTCCCTGTTAGATTGCAATAAAGATTAGGTAGGTCAGTGCTGTGCCGCTCAAAAGTTTATTTACTTCCCACTGTGATTTCTCCTTGGAAGAGTAAGGGCAGAGTAACCTTTGGATCTTCAAAAGCTCTGTCACTGCTGTGATTACTCCAAGAGAAATTTGTGTATTGTTGGGTTGGCAGCGAGCGTTCGATGCCGCCAGAGATTCCCGTTAATAGCTCAGGTGAGCCGAGAGGAGCCACGGCTCCTTGGATGTTTCTATCCTGCATCTCATTAATTAATCTACTCCAGCCAGCTCTTCCTGATCCATTGTATATTCCCTGCTTATGCAGCCTTATCGACCTGACCCTGGGGAAAATCAATTCGTGTAATCTATCTTATTACATTTAAATATATGTACAGAACTTGATATAGTACAACAGCAGCGGGGCCTGGGAGAGGCGGGGAAAAAAGTCTGGGAAGGGGGAGGAAAAGCCCTGCAGATCTGCCCCAATTTAGGGTTTTTCCAAGTTCAGGCCAACACAAATTACAAAGAAGAATTTAAGCAAAAGAGTCACATTCATCTCAGGTGAGGGCAAGCACAACCTGGGATATAAATTCCCAGAAATCCCAGAAATCCGTGGCACATCTGACCCTCCTGCTGCCTCCCCTGAGGATCCTTGAGTCTTGCAAGAGTCAGGCACTGATCTCTTCCCTCTGGTGACCGGTGGCAGGATCCATGGGAGCGGCTGGAGCTGTGCCAGGGCAGGTTTACGTTGGATTTTAGGAAATGTTCTTTCCCCAGTGGGTGCTGGGGCACTGCCCAGGCTCTCCAGGGAATGGGCACATTCCCAAGGCTGCCAGAGCTCCAGGAGCGTTTGGACAATGCCCCAGGGATGTACAGGGTGGGATTGTTGGGGTGTCTGTGCAGGGCCAGGAGCTGGATCCTTGTTGATCCCTTCTAACTCCGTGTATTCCATGAGAAGCCCTTAGAGTCCATGCTTTTAACTCTGGATTTCCCTGCTATTTTAGTCAAAACACAATGTCTTTAAAAGCAAACCCATTTTTCTTCCTCAGTCCAATAAAAACTGCATCATTATCCTTCTTTTGCTGTTATTAAATCTGTTTTCATATTTAAGTAGACCTTGATAGATAAGGTGACCTGAATTTCCACAAAGGTTGTTGCCCAGAGAAGCTGTGGGTGCTCCTGGGTCCCTGGAGGTGCCCAAGCCTGGGTTGGATGGGGCTTGGAGCTGCCTGGGATAGTGGAAGTTGTCCCTGCCCACAGCAGGGGTGGCACTGGATGATCTTTCACCCAAACCATTCTGTCATTTTGTGATTAGGCTGACAAAAAAAAACAAAAGGCAAAAAAAAAAAGTTCTGGGGACATAAAGGACTCACTTTGATTCCTGGGAAAATCACGGTGGGATTCTTGTAGCATATCCTTGGGGACAAGAAGGAGGATAAATAATCAGGAAGGGTTAGCATGGATCTGCCAAACATAAATCATTCCTGACCAGTTTAACCAGGCTCTTCATGGTGGTGTTTTGTGGGAGGACTGGAAACAGTGGACACTGAAGCAGGAGAGGTTCAGACTGGAAATAAGGACCAATTTTGATATGAGACTGGTCAGGCATTGGAAGAAGGTTCCCAGCGAGGCTGTGCAGTCTCCAAGGTACAGATGGATAAACCCTTGAGGAACCTGGATTCATCTCAAGGGTGATCCTGCCTGGAGCAGCAGGTTGGTTCACATCTCCTGAGGTCCTTTCCAGCTGAACGTTCCTCTGAGTCCACAGCTCTCCAAGACCCTGGGGCTCTCTGAGACGCAGCTGCTGCCACGAGGAGGACTTCAAAGCTCCATTTCTGCTCACTGGGCACACCAATCGTGAGCATTGCTCTGCTCTGGTTTGAGGGATGGAGATGGGAAGTGCCAGAGTGGCAACCAAAATTTACAGCTGGGTGAGCAGAGGTGATGCTGAACTGCAGAGAAACTTTGGTCACTGCTGCCCAGGACAAAAGGATGACGTGTGGATAACTGAAAGTAGGAATTACATCCAAAAGGGAAATAATTAGTTATATTTTCTTTATTTTGACTTTCAGTAAGTGAGAGGAGAAGCAGAACAGACCCATCAAGAAATCAGAAGTTGATGTGCAGGCACCACAAAAACCCTCCAAAGACTGAGGGTGGGTACATTGAGGCTGATTTGTAGAACAGATGGAGCTGCTGAAATGAGCTGATATTTTGTTGAAAAGAAGTGAATGCCTTTAAAAGTGGCCAGTAAAAGCCCTGGGGATTATCCATCTAAGGAAAGGGAGCACAGAGTGCTCATGTCTGGTGTTGTCCCATTTTTCCTACGTGCTCATTTGAGATGGAAAACGGGTGAGTTTGCCCCGTCAAGCTGAATCCAGAAAGGCCTTCCTGTGACCCAGAACCATCCAGGAATGGATAGAAATGGGTGCAAGTGCAAAAATAATGTGAAAATGCCATTTTCTAATGGGAAGCTGCACAGCCTTCTCCTTTTTGCCCCTCTCCTTTGTTTTTTCTTCCTAAGCTGACTTTAGAGAGAAGGGACAGGAGGATGTAAAGCCTTGCTCTGGCTGCCTTCCCTCTGACAACAGAGGCAATGACAAACCCGAGATGCTGCCAGCCCTCCTTCAAGGGCTGGATTGATGTCCCTGCCTCGTGCTCAGACCCAGCTGGGAGAAGGGGAATTAGGCCTTGTCTTTCAATTACTGCTGTTTTGCTCAGGGCCGCACACTGAAGCCTCCCAGCGGAGAAGTCCCTCTTACCGCTTATAATCTCTGGATTGTATTTGAAAATAAAGCTTTTAATTAAAACTGGCATTTCTCAGCTTCCCACTGGCAGCCAACATCTGCCTGCGAAGGAATATCTTTTGTGACATTCGCGGTACAGAAGGCCAGTGTTAAAGAGAGTAAATAATTCCCCTCTCCCCTGCTGGCAGACGAGACGTGCGAGACGAGCTCCTCCACACTTCGGGCCATGAAAGACCCCTCGGCATTTCCCAGCAGCCAGGGGGTTAATCCAGTGACCTGGCTGGATTCCAGCTCGAGTGATCTCCGTCTCAAATCCTCCACCCCGCAGTTCCACGGTGATATAATCCCCTGCCCCCGTTCTGTCATTACAGAGTCGGAGAATCGCGGAATATCCAGAGTTGGAAGGGCCCACAAGGATCGACAAGGATCCAGCTCCTGGCCCTGCACAAACACCCCAACAACCCCACTCTGTGCATCCCTGGGAGCGTTGTCCAAACGCTCCTGGAGCTCTGGCAGCCTTGGGAATGTGCCCGTTCCCTGGGGAGCCTGGGCAGCACCCTCTGGGGGAAGAACCTTTCCCTGAGATCCAGCCTGGCAGAGTTCCACGCGAGCTCTGGATGCACAGCGTGGAACAGAGCTCGGCTGGCTCGTGCACAACAGCCTTTCCTAGGTGGGCTCCTCCCCAAAATAATGCCAAGGCGTCTTTTCCCAACTCCAAGATGCTGCCGCTGCTCTGAAGACAGACCTTGTGAAAAATGTCACCCCCAAAGCAATATTTTGGCAGAGTTTTCAGCAGCTGACAGGGACCATTTCAAACACTGCAACCTCAGGAATACCAGAACACTGCCTGCATTATCTCACTTAATTAACACCCAAGGATGAAGAGAGTCTTAACAATTTTGGCAAAGTTCTTTAAGGACTTGAACTGCACAAAGACACAATTGAATCCTCTTCTGACATCTTTTAAAAGCGATGTGAATCTTTTTGTGTTCAAAGTGAGGATCTTGACATGTAAGTTAATTTTATTATGCCTCTCCTGAGGGCAAGGGTTTTTCCTCTGCTCACTGTTGAATATTCTGATGTGGGGTAATCATCTCTCGTCCTCCTTCCTGCACTTCAGGCACTTTATGTACCAAATCTGTCATGTTCAGCATAATCCTGGCGAAGGAGAATGGGGAGAAGGCAGATGGAAATAGGCAATATCTCTGATTGTCACATTAGAGATCTGTGCTCTGACTTTTACAAGTTTCACGATATTCTAGAATTCCAGCAACCAAAAAAAAGAAAGAAAAAACCCCCAAACTCAGGTGGGAAATGGCGATGATAGAACACTAGACGATAAAAATCAACATCAATTATCCTCCAGCACTGGCAACCCTGGAGTCATGAAAGTCAAGGGAAAACAATAAATAGAAAACAAATGTGGCCCCAGGAGTTTGTTCATAAATTTCCATGGCAATAGCACTGCATGTTCCCAAACCTGGAACAGCCTCAAATCAGATACTAAAGCTCCGAATCATCTCTGCTAATGCACCATTTCTGTCTGATACAACTGACATTACCCTGTAAATACTTCATGTTTTTAGCAGCTTTTCCCCTCCCATCATTAAACATTTAACAGCTCTAGTTTAACACCGGGTTGTTTTGGCTGAGCTGTTTGGGCCATGGACTGAACCGTGCAGGTGAGGGGAAATTGTTTATCACATTGAGGAAGGACATTTTGGGTTTCCATCTCCAATCCCTGTTATCACACAACCTCCCACATCAAGGTTGTGGCTGTCCCTGGATCTTTGGAAGTGTCCAAGGCCGGGCTGGACGGGGCTTGGAGCATCCTGGGACAGTGGGAGGTGTCCCTGCCCATGGCAGGGCTGGCACTGGATGGGCTTTAAAGTCCCTTCCATCCCAAACATTTCCATAAATCTGTGATTTAACTTTTCCATCTCTTCTGCTGACACTTCCTGCAGAGCGGACACATCTGCAAAAGAGAAAATGTTCCTCCAAATTCAACGATAGCAAAATGTGGCCTGTGGCCCATTTTGGGATAATCCCGACCAAAAAAAGTCTGGTTTGGGCACTTCCCAAAAGGAGTTGAGTGAGAGAAAGAAGAATTACATTCTCCACAGGCCCTTCTGAAAAAATCTCGCCCTTAAAGCATTTTTTTAGGCCCTCGAACAACAAATGTGACAGAAGTGGACATTTCCCTGTGGGATGTCAGGCCTCAGGCCTTGGCTGTCTTTCAGTGAGGGTAATTTAATTAATCCAGCCCCGTTCTGCTGCCGTCAGGATGTTCTGCCTCCAGAGCAGGGCCCTGCCACGGCTGCTCCATGCACATGCTGGACAACCATTAAAAGATAAGAACTGCAATCCAAATTTGTGTAAAGATCTGAATAGACAGGGCTCAAGTTGCATGAAAGAAAGAAAAGCACAATCAGCATTTGCACTACTGAAAAAAAGCAGTCACGGGGTCTGAGTCTTTGCACAGGCTCGGTCATCTGTGGATGTGGCACTTCTGCAAGTTCCTTGATTGACTGGCAGTGAAAATCAGAGCTGAGGACTGGCCTGAATCTGCTTTGTGAGGCGGAAAATGAATGTTGGAGTAAAACTTGTCAAAGACTTGGGTTACAAGGGAGTAGAAACAAATCACTCTTACATTTCTTCCTATTTACAGATAGAAAATCTCTGCAAAACTCCCTACTGGAAAGATGGCCTTACAAGACGAGACTGGAAAATCAACAGAGACCTGAAACAGATCTTGGATCTTCATCAAAATTTACATTTTGTATTTTAAAATTGAATCTCCAGATCCAAACCTGCCAGTGCTTCAGAGTCTGGGCTGAAACTGCAGCCTGGTAAATGGGATTTTGGCCATCACTTGGAGAAGTCTGTGGACTGATCCAACACCAAAAGCTCTCAGGTCTCAGGACAGCCCTGGACTTGCAGAGCTGGGTGTCCCTGTGACCACAAATGTCCCCTGAACAAGGATCTTGTGCCTGACTCAGCACTGGGGACAGCCCCGTGGCCACTGCCCAGTAAAAACCAGCCCTGGGTGGGCACAGGGGGATGGAAACACCCCAGGGGCGAGGAGAAGAAGAAACCCCCCATGGACATCACAGCCCTGACAGGGAAGAGCTCAGTGTGGTGGCAACCCCCACAACCAGAGTTTGGAAGGACAACAAGGTATTCTGCATTTTTGTTATCTTAGGGCTGAGATCTCAGGAAGCTCTGTCCCTTTTCCCTTGGACAATCATTCCCAGCTCTGATTTGGGTTTGGATTTTGCCAGGTGCAGATCAAGGATATCTCAGAGCATCTGTCTTTGGCTCGGCTGAATCAGTAATATCAGACCCTCATCTTGCTGAGCAGAATTTTCTATTCTAGGCAGGAGTGCTATTAAGAAAATGCTCACCTCCTGATATTCCCAAGGGAATGAAACACCTCTCTCACCTCTCTCACATCTCAGCAGCCCCGCAGGCTGAATAGATGCAGGAATTTTACTGCCCTTGGGAACAATCTTTCCCTGAGAACAAAACCCAACAAACTGTAATTTGGCAGCCAATGTCATCTCCAGCATAATCAAGTATTGACTTAATTAGAAACCCTTTTAAGTGATGCATTGGGAGAAAAACACTTTTTTTTTCAAAGTATTCCTCATTTGTAATTATTATTTCACTTGTGAATCTTCCACACTCCATTGAAAATGCCATATGGAAAACAAATTAGTTTGCTACAGTGACTAATGTTTACTGCCACTGCTGCTCTGAAGTTTTGGGCCAAGTTTTTAAATCATCAGTCCTTTCTCTGGCAAAAGTGCCAGAGAAATTGGTGTGGATGAGCAAAGTGTGGAGAGAAGTAGGAGCAAGACTCCAGGGAACAGCAGCATGTCGCACCTGGGCACTGAGAGTAATCCAGGAATTTCATAGCAGGCAGTTCTTTATTTCAGCAGCTGCCTAAAAACATTGAATGTGCTAAATAGGAGAGAACTGAAACGCTGCTGCTTTCTCTGAGAGAGGGATGGCATTCCTGGGATGCTGATTTTGGGAAGGTTATTCTGAGCTGCACGGCCAGGCAAGGCATTTGCACCTTTCTTTAGCTCAGTCTCTCCACTTGAAATAATAGAATTAATATAATATAATATAATATAATATAATATAGTAATAGAATAGAATAGAATGGAATATATAATATGCATTTTGCTTGTACTGCACCTGTCATTCCAAGCTCCAGTATCTCCATTTCACCTGGCTCTCCCCTGATCCTTCAGGATAACACTGAGTGCTTTTTTTCCCTCACATTATTCTTCCCCTCCATTTAACTGTAGGCATTGCTTTTACAGCATAGTGACTTCCAGGGTTATCCTGCTTCCCTTTTTGGAAGCCTGGCCACAAGCTGGACTCTCTCCCACCTTTTCCATGTGCTCTGTCCTGTTTCCAAACAGTCAGGAGTACAAGAAGCTCCTTTGTCGGGAATATTTGGCCTTACACCGCTCACTCACTCAGGTGGAAGTCATTGGCTTTCCTTCCAGCCATGTCCAGGTTACTGAAATAACCATAAAAGGTGGGATTTCACTTTTCCCTTCAAATTCTTCCCATGGAGTTGGAAGGGACCATCTGGATCCGAGCGCGCAAAGCCGGCGAGAGTTTTTTGGCTCCCATGCTCTGGGAATTTCATGGAAATTCTGATCAAAGTTTCCGTGGCAGAGTCCTGCGTGAGCAAGCTCGATTTCTGATGGCCATATGGAATTCCCACTGGAGAGGTGGCATCTGGAGGATGCCGATAGGACGTGAATTAATAAAAATGAGGATTGGGAATTTGGATCGAGTGAAACACTTCTGTCATCCGAAGGCAGGAGCACGAAGTCTTGGAGAGTGTGGGAGTTGCTCAGGACCAAGGACTCCAGGGTTTGGGCTGTTTGTATGATCATTAGGTGTTATTTATTACTAATAATATATTAATCACTGCTTGGAGGACAGGACAGTTGGCAGCGGTGACTCTATTAGCCAGAATTATGAGTGTTTCAAAACACCATCTGTTGCTGGTTACCTCGAAGCCACGAAAATAGAAACCCAATTTACATACTGGACTCTGCTGAGGACGCACTGCTGGGCACAGGCTCCGTGATTGAGAAGGAAATTGCTTCTTGCTGTTCCCCTTCGTGTCTGTCTGGACCTCCTGCCTCCCCCTTCCAATGGATTCCGATGCTCTTGTCAGCTTCTGCATCTCTGCAGCGTGGAATCATTTATTTACTAACCCTAGATAGAAACAGAGGACAAAAATCTTCCCAATTGTCACAGGTGACCACATCATGTGGAGGGAAAAGCACTCTGCTACTGTTACCTCAGAAATCTTTGGAATAAATATATAAAATGAAATATATATATTTGAGCTCCCCATTCAGGACCAAAATCCCGCATTAAAAACATGCAGGACACAACACACGTCCTTTAACAGGAAACACTGTTAATGTGGCAAAGTAAAGCACTTGAAAATTAGGGAATGCCAGATTGATTGTTGCCATGGAGAAGTCCTTGAGAGCATTAATCACTGCCTGGAGAGCTGGGATTGAGGAGTGTGCAGAAAATAAAGTGTGGGGCCACACACGGCCCCGGGGTGTGGAAACAAACCCTCCCAGGGCTGCTCCTCAGGCCCAGCCCGCTCTCCTGGGCACGGAGGGGATGTGTCCTGCAGGAGGAACCACTGTGGGATCAGGTGTTCAACGCTCCTCCAGCCCAGACACACCAAGGGGTCAGCCAACGGTGCCCTGTAGGGTCAGAGACCTTGTGGAGCAGGAAATCAGTGTGGAGCAGGGATGGCATCAGGGTGGGCATCACACCAGATGTCCAGGATGCTCCACAGGGTCCATCTCCCCAGAGTGTAAACCCTGAGGGACTCCCGGCTCTGCCAGGGGTTGTGTGATCTCGAGGCAGACACCCTCCTGCTCTGTGCCTCACCTTTCGTGCCTATAAAAGGTGCTTCAGGGATAAAGGTGCTTCACCTTCCAAATGCCTTTGTGAGTCAAATGTTATTCAGGATCAATTATCGATTTATGTATTACATATGTGTGGATGCTGAAATGCTGTGAGCAGGGAAATTTTCTCTCCTTGCATTCATTCTGTGAGAACTTTTCCTTTGCTGTGTAAGCTATGTAAACAATAGATAGGGTTTTTGTAAATAGCATTCGTATCTGGTATCTTCTGACCTTGTGTACATTATATTAAGAATAAACATTGCTAAGTGAGTGTCTGAAATTTTCACCAATCACCCTAAGAAAAGTGTAAGCACTGTTCAATTGCTTTATAAAACTAAAATATATAAATAATATTGTAAATTTAATAAATAATTCATTCCTTGCTCTAACTCCTACCTCGCTGCATCTCTAAACCCCTGCTTAAAAACCCACACATATGATGTATTATATGGGTGCATTTCTCAATGTAAATTAAAGCTTTTTGAAACTATAATCGTAGAAACACAGAATGGGTTGGGTTGGAAGGGAACTGAAAGAGCTTTTAATTCCACCCCCTGCCATGGGCAGGGACACCTTCCACTGTCCCAGGTTGCTCCGAGCCCCGTCCAACCTGGGCTTGGACACTTCCAGGGATCCAGGGGCAGCCACAGCTTCTCTGGGAATTCTATTCCAGGGCCTCCCCCCGCTCCCAGTCAGGAATTCCTTCCCAATATCCCATCCCTCCCTGCCCTCTGGCAGGGGGAAGCCATTCCCCCTTGTCCTATCACTATCTGCCTGTCTAAAAAGCCCCTCTCCATCTCTTTTATGTCAGCCCCTTTAGCACTGGAAGGGGCTGTAAGGTCTCCCCAGAGCTTTTTCTTCTCCAGGTGAACACCCCCAGCTCTCCCAGCCCTGGGAGCATCTCTGTGGCCTCCTCTGGACTTGCTCCAACAGATCCACATCCTTGTGCAAGAGGCCCCCGACCCTGGCACAGCACTCCAGGTGGGGTCACAAACCTGCATTTTGGGTGCCTGTCTTTGTTTCCCTCTCCCTGCTTTGTCACTTCTTCCCCATTCCAGCTGATTAAAAAAGATCCGTCTCTTTCCCTGCCCTTTCATGTGAGCATTGGCTGCCCTTTACTCACCACTCAGGTTTAATATTCCCAAATTTTATTAACCAGTTATTTACAAACTGCCAAATCAAACAGATTAGCAAGCAAGACTGAAAACAAGACAAAAGATCCTGTGTTAGTGTCTGACTGAGTAAATAATCTGCTTGGGTCATGCATAATTAATCAGTTTGCTGTTTCACCATTCCTGATCATCCTGGCAAATAACACACAACTCTGGGTTTTGCTTGGATTGCCTCTGATGCACACACAAGCAGTTGATTGCATGATTTCTTCCAGAAAGGAAAAGAGCAAATTTCACAGAACAAACCTCTGGAGAAGCTGGCGACCTCCCCCCACAAACCTGGGAGCACTGGGCTGTGTGAGTGGAATGTTAGAGATAAAAAACCTTGCCCAAAAAGGGATCAAACACCTGCAGAAACACAGCACGATCCAGCTTTCCTCAGTATGTGGCCACAACACCTGCTATGGACAGAAATATTCATTTTTGGTTGGTTTATTGTATCTTAATAAGAATCTGATTAGGAAAATAATTTAGGAATACGCTTAGTTTTAAGATCTGCTGAGGTACCAGCAAAGGCAAGAGTTCCTTGTCAAGGTTATGCCAAAGGAAAGGACAACCAAAATTCTTTTCTACTTTCATTCCCATAATCCTTTTTTATGCTGTGTTCCTGTTTTAAGCTCATCATGGAAGGGCCGCTGTTCCCTCCCTGTTGGAGTGAGGCAAACTCAGCCAGGGACCAGAGATTTCATCCAGCTCACACCAAAGGCTCTGGCCTCGCTGGAAGGAATTGGAGTGACCTGGTGCTCTGAGACATCCGAGGCTCAGCCAGCTCCCATTTCTGGGAACCACAGAATCCCAGGATGGTTTGGGTTGAAGGGACCTTAAAGGCCATCCAGTGCCACCCCTGCCATGGGCAGGGACACCTTCCACTGTCCCAGGTGGCTTCAAGCCCCGTCCAACCTGGCCTTGGACACTTCCAGGGATCCAGGGGCAGGCACAGCTTCTCTGGGAAACCTCTGGCAGCGTCACCACCTTTGCAATGAAGAATTGTGCCGGTTTGGACACAAATCCAGGAGGAAACAACCCGAGAGGGGCGTCCCTCTCTCTCTCTCCCTCTCCTGCCTGCCAGGCAAGCAGGCCCCGGCAGCCCCTCCCCCACGGGTTCGGGAAAATAATTTCTTGAATGAAAGTGAAAAAAACTATTTATTTAACAAAAACAGAGTCCCCCGCCGTCATAGGGAAAAAAGGATATTGAAACCCCCTCCCCTGTCCCCTAAAAGAGGACTATGGATTTTAGAGTTCTTTCTGTAGGTAAAACCTGCAGTCCTGAGCTGGGCCGGGCCAGGCAGGGTCCGACGAGCCCCCTTGGAGGGTCCCGCCGAGCAGGGCCGGAGATGGGAGCTGGTCTGGGATGAAAAGCAAGCCAAAAACAGGCCAAAAAGGAACAGAAACCGCTGAGGCAGATCACAGTCCCTTCTCCGCTGACAGCGGAAGAGACGAGAGAGCAAAAGTCCTCTAACCAACCAAATGTTGTCAGAATCGGGAGAGAAAAGAATGCAAACATTCTAGTTGCAAGGTCAAGCTGGCCGCTTTGAAGAGTTCTCTCGGCTTCTCTCTCCCCCTTTGCAATTTAAAGGTACACTAGAAATCAAGCAGGCGGTGGGGAATACAGTATGGTCATAGAATCACCCCAAGACAAGAATTTATTCCTAAAACCACAACTTCAGCACAGACTGAGGTGTCTGACACCAGCAGTAAGACAGGACAGTTCCCCTAATTCCCCCTGCTGTTCCCACAGCACGTCCCCAATCCAAAGTGAGCGGACACCTGACTTTTCATGGCAGTGCAAGAGTCTGTTCCTCATCCTGATCTCCATGTGCCCAAGATACGCAGATTAATTGGTGATTTTGAAATCCTTGGCAGCTACAGGGACAGGATTTTTAACACCAGCGGAGGTCATCAGTGAATCCACTTTGCCCTCCTGCCACGAGGTTTCCTTGCCTTGCCTTGCCAACACTCCTGAAGGAGAACCTGCTCCAGGCACCCAGGGAGGACACAGAGGATTTACTTTTCCTTCAGCTTTGTCCCAAATCCTCCTAGATCTGTGTCATAAAATGAATTTCTCCTCCTTTAACGCTCATTCTCTGTTACAATTCCTTCTGTGAGGTTGAAAAGCTCCAGTATTTTCTCCTTGTGGAAGTGTTGAAGCTCTGTAATCAAATAACCCATCAGTCATCTTTCAGTCAAGGCAGAAGCACTGAACCTTCTGACTCACTGTCAAGCTTTATTCCAACCACTGAGTTGTTTCCTGGAATCGTATCCACACTGCACCAGCCTCTGGAATGCATTTTTTGGGGCAGAATGTCATCACTGGTGTCCCTCATGCTGCATTCAGAGGAAATTCTCCTCCTTCAATTAGTCACTGTTCTCCTGAATTGTTTAATCTCCTCTTTAATTATTATGGCACTTTAACAACGGAGCTGTCAGCCCGTTGGAAAATTTACTATTGGAAAAGCAAACAGTGCCAGTGGAGTAACCTGGATGGCAAATAGAGGACTTTTCCCTGCTGATTCCCACAGACTGTGTCTTGTTTAAAGCTCCTATAATGAGCTGAAGGAAATACAGGCACATTTCAATTAAAGAACCACGATCTCCCTGGGGAAAGCTCTCCAAGAAAATTGTGTAAAGAAACAATCTGACTGCTCTCCAGTTTGGGTTTGGATACCTGGAATTACGGCCTCTTGAAGAATAAAATATTTCTTGCATTAGGTAGTGTGGAGCAAAGTGATGCTGATCCATTTTCCTCTAATAAAGTTTAGGCCACTGGATTTAACCAAGGTTTAACTTTCCCCCAAAGATCAACCCTAAGACTGAGGCTTGAATTTCCCTGTGGAAATTGAGGGGTTTCAATGAATGAATATTCAGGACTGCTAATAATTGCTTTTTCTTTTGAACAGCAAACTACTGAAGAGTTTTGCTTGAACCCTACTCCATTTTTAAGCTGTATCCTACACAATTTTTAAGTTGCATCCTACACCATTTTAAAGTTTCCTGCTTAGTTTACAAGCTGCTGTTTCACACTGTGTTGGGTGATATGTTGGACAGGCTGGACAAGCTGCACTATAGAAAAAAGTCTCTTTTAGTACCAGTGGAGGTGATGTCCCAACATGGGATGACTCCTCTCACATCTGCTGGAAGAACTGGGAATGGGATTCAGGACAAGAGCAGTGTGGAAGTAGAAGGATCCATATAATAAATGAAGAGACAAGGCACAGAAAGTTTAATTACAGGAAGGTGAAGACTCTTAGTATTTGTATCCAAGCACGTATTTGCACGCTGATTTTTCCAGGATTTTTTCCAGTAATCCTTTCCTGTATTACTGGGCGACAGTGAGGACTTCCCCATCCTCTGAGACTTCAGAGCTTTTCCCCACACGCTCCCTCAAGGAGATCTCACCTTGCGCATTGGAAAAGCAATTTCTCTTCTAATTTTTCCTTTCTCTTCTTTCCCTCTTGTGCCTTTTTCCTGGTGGCCAGACCACCCCTGGGCTGAGACTGATTTCCTCAGCAATCTCCATGGCCCCACGGACACCCAGTCGCTCCCAGAGACTCTTCCATGTTTCCACGGAGCTCACCACCACCACGCTGCTGTTTCCCGTGTGCTCCCCGTGCAGACCGTGCCCGGCCTTCCTGGCTGCTGAGGAAGCACAAAAACATAAACAGAGATATCAGATAATGTTTTCCGGAGAGGAATTCTGCAGTTCAGCCCCCACAAAAAAAAGAAAAAAACCGAGGGTAGGAGGGGAGGCGTTTAATGATGCGGTGAAAGAAGTGAATATTAACTGAGATAACTTCAAACCTCTCTCTGTGTTCAGACCGAGCAGAAAGGACAGATAATGATCAAAACCCTGATGGGGAAAGCGCAGCTCCCAGGCCTCGTGACTCAACACCAGGAGCAGAAAGGACAGCGACTCTCTCAATGGAAGTGCCGAGCCCTTGATGCTCCCCGCAGGAGGCTCTCCGATGTGTCCTGGATGATGCTCCAGCCCAGCCAAGTTCTCTGATGAAAAACTCCGTGGGGGGCAGATCCCGGTGAAGGTCAGGGAGCATTGGAGCTGACATTGATGTTAAACACGAAATCCTCCTGCTTTTGTGCCCGAGCAGCTGGAGCCCAGCTCCGTGCCCGGCCCTGCCCTCCCGGATTTACCCAGGCACAGGAGACCACCCCACAACCCCTGTCCTCAGGGATCACCCGAACCCATGGAGCCCTTTGTGGCATCCAGCCCATCCCCTCTGCTGTAAACAGCCACTTAGAAATTAATTTATGAAGTCCCTTTGTCCTTTCTGTGTGTTAACAGGACAAAACCCCCAATACACAAAGCACTCTGTATGACCACAACCATCTTAATCTATATTTTATTTGTACTGAGGAATGGATGAGAAGTCATCCCTAAAGTTCAGGGTTTGGGTGCTGGAATGAAGCTTAATTTAAGACTAGAGGAGCTTTATCTGTGCTGGGAATGTCAGGATTATTCACAGAGTGATTGCTTGGAATGGATGAAATCGGGTTCTCCTGTTTTGGTCACTCATTCAGTAATTAGGCCCGAGATCATCAGCTAAAGAGAAAACACAGATAAGAAGCGTTTGGGAAAGAATTTTTATTGCTCCAAAGATTTAATATTCAGACATTATAGACTTGAGTAGATTCTAATTGCGTTTCTAACTCTCCATTTAATAAATGGACCATGGAAAAGGAAAGGAAAAAAAGAGGTTTGTGAGCAGTGGGAGGAAAAAAACAGGAAATGAGACCATGAATCAAATCTGGTCTTGGAGATGACAGTCGGGCTGGCTACAAATCCCACAGCTCACTTGCTGCTGATGGGAACCACACCAGCCAGATAAAAGGATATCAACATAAAAAATCACAGAGTAATGTGACATTTTGTTAATATATCACACTTTGAAGTCCATAGGTAAATCCGAGGGTCCTGCGTGTAACACATTAAGCACTGAACTCACCTTTTCTTTTTCTTTTTTTTTTTTTCCTCAGAAAAAAAAAAATTCATTGCTGATCAGAGTGTGAGTCTGACAGGAACTGAAACCTGTGCCAACAGCTCCAAGAGCAGCAGGGTTTGGCACAGCAGGGGTGGGTGCCAAGGTCCTGCACAGGAGTCAGGGCAACCCAAGCACAAATCCAGGCTGGGGGAGAACGGATGGAGAGCAGCCGTGGGAGGAGGACTTGGGGCTGTTGGTGGGTGACAGCTGGACCTGCCCTGGCCATGGGCACGGGGACCCAGAACCCCCCGTGGGCAGCAGGGAAGGGGGGGATTCTGCCCCTCTGCCCCTCAGGTGAGACCCCACCTGCAGAGCTGCCCTGGGGCCAACAGCAGGAGCTGCTCCAGGGCTGGAGCGCCTCGGCTCTGGAGCCAGGCTGGGAGAGCTGGGGGTGCTCACCTGGAGAGGAGAAGCTCCAGGGAGAGCTCAGAGCCCTTCCAGGGCCTGAAGGGGCTCCAGGAGAGCTGGAGAGGGACTGGGGACAAGGCCTGGAGGGACAGGACACAGGGAATGGCTTCCCACTGCCAGAGGGCAGGGATGGGTGGGATACTGGGAAGGAATTCCTGGCTGGGCGGGTGGGGAGAGACTGGGATGGAATTCCCAGAGAAGCGGTGGCTGTCCCTGGATCCCTGGCAGTGTCCAAGGCCAGGCTGGACAGGGCTTGGAGCAGCCTGGGACAGTGGAAGGTGTCCCTGCCATGGCTGGGGCAGAACAAGATGGGCTTGAATGTCCCTTCCGACTCAAACCATTCCTGACTGTGTGCGTGTCCTGAAGACAGTCAGGATTCCCTGATTTACCCATGGAATTCCCTGATTTACCCATGGAATTCCCTGATTTACCCATGGAATCCCATTTCCAGCAGAAGGCCCCGTGCTCCATCCCACTTCCAGGAAAGAGCCACTTCCAGGCTGCGAGACGTTCGGAGCTGAGGAGCAATCCCAGCCCTTCCACGCTGAACATTTCCACGGAGCAGGTGACCACCGAGGGACAAGCGGCAAAGTCACACCGTGCACCGTGCTCAGTGTGACAGTGACTGAGCAGGAGGATGCTCCACAGGAAAAAACCTGACAGCAGGAGTGCAATGAGCCGTTAGCACCTCCCCTATCCACCCTTTCCACGGCATTTTTAAATTCCTGACCCAAGAGCCTGAAATTTAATAGCAAGTTGTTCCCGAGCTCGTTAGGATTTATTTGGGAATGCCTGGCAATGCTGTCCTTCACTACTGGTTGAGCACATCAGAAAAATTGAGTATTGAGCGGTAGAAGAAATATTTCTGCCACAAAGGAATACGTTCAGACAAGGACAAACAGGATTGGACAAGAGTGTTGGGTTTTAACAAAGAGTCAGGCATTTATAACCTGCCCATAAAAATGGAAAATGTGGGAGAGCACATGGCAGCACAAAAAATGAAAGCTTTTAACCTAAAAATAAAACAATAATAATAATAATAATAATAATAATAATAATAATAATAACCTAACGTATTGGGAACTGGTGGGCCCCTCATGACAAGAAGGACATGGAGGGGCTGGAGCGTGTCCAGGGAAGGGAATGGAGCCCCAGGAGCGGCTGAGGGAGCTGGGAAAGGGGCTCAGCCTGGAGAAAAGGGGGATCGGGGGGGACCTTGTGGCTCTGCACAACTCCCTGACAGGAGGGGGCAGCCGGGGGAGTCGGGCTCTGCTCCCAGGGAACAGGGACAGGAGGAGAGGGAACGGCCTCAGGCTGGGCCAGGGGGGGTTTAGGTTGGATTTCAGGGAAAATTCCTTTCCCAAAGGGGTTTTCCAACCCTGGCACAGCTGCCCAGGGCAGGGCTGGAGTTCCCATTCCTGGAGGGATTTAAAAGCCCTGGATTTAAAAGGGATTTAAAAGCCCTGGGCACTCGGGGACAGGGGGCACTGATGGCCTTGGCAGTGCTGGGGAATGGTCAGACTTTATCTTACAGGTTTTTTCCAAAAGATTCTGCGATTGTCTGATTTGAAGCTCCTGCTTGTTTTCCAGATTCTCAATGAAATACTTGGAGTTTACCAGCTCGAGATGGATTTTCTGCTTACACACGTCTGAAGCGGGCTCAGATCAATCAAGATCAGAAGCAATTAATAGCTGTGCATTGATTGCTGCACTTTTATTTGTCATTCTGCTTTTTTGTTGTCTTTTTCCCTGGTAGAAATGCGCTCTCTACTAACCACTGAAGGAAACTCCTACAACCCCATGTACCACAATTACACTCCTCTTAAAATGAGCACATTCTTTATGTGAACATATAAATTGTTCCACCTTTACATAGCACCACTTCCCTTTCTACTTGCAAATTGCTCCTGAGAGTTGTGAGCTGGACACGAGTTTATTTGCCAGTTGTTAACGAATGATTTTCGGACTGCAGATTTGTTGTAGCCTTTTTTCAACATTAATTTCTAATAGGTTTTTTGGTTTTTTTTCCCATCCAGCAATACCCTCGGAAGAACTCTCCAATAAGTTTGACAGTCCACAGAGAGAAGCTCCTGACATATAGATAGCCCTGGCCTGCAGCAAAGAGTCTTTCATTTCCACCTATTACAGGGGAGCCATAAATTCTGGGGTACCTCAGTCCTGCTCTTTCCACAGCCACTGAACTTCCCAGACACAGCAAAATGACCCAAAGCCATTCTGAGATTTAATTCTGCCCATTTGTCCCTTTTGTCCCCCCTCTGCTGAAACCTCTGCATATGTTCTGTAATTTCCAGCCATACGAAACAATCATAAAAGCCCCTGATAGGAAAGAGCTGTTGTTAAAACCTTAATTCCTAAATATAAATCTTTCTGTTTAGCAAGGCAAGGGCTGTGTCTGGACTCTGCCAAATATATTGGGGAAGAGCTGCTTTTGATTTGGAGCTGAGCATCTCCACAAGTTCCATCACTCACTGAATAAACACAATTTGACCCTTTAAAAACATTCCCAGTGAGGGAAAAAGGAAGAAAACTCGATGCCATCAGTTTGTTGGTGCCCAGTATGAAGACAGGGAGATCCACATTTATTCCCTGAAAAAAACCACAGTTCCAGGGATGGTGAATTCTTAACAGTGCCCCCTCGTAGAAAGTGGTTGAACATCCATAAAAACAGCCCATAAACATCACGTCACACCCCTGAGGAGAACAGCTTCGTGCCCTTGAAATATTCCCCAGCAATTTTTATTTGGTAGCAAAGTGGCCATCAGCCAAGGCTTCAGCAATATCTTAAGCCCCCAGGAAGGCAGACAGTGCTGTAATGTTGGCTGACAGACACTTTATATCCAAATAAAAATTGCTTGAAAATATATCAAGGACACACGAGCAGCTCTGTTGATGCTGCTGGTGGTGTTTGCATGGCGGCAGAGAAATGAGATGTGTCAGCTCACACAGGCTGCAAAAAGCTCCCGTGATTGCTGTGCAAAAACCACCTTGGGACAGAGGGGAGGAGAAGGTTTTGGTGTCACTTTGGTGCAAATAAGCTTTCCCTCCTTGAGCCGAGAAATGAAGGATTTGGAAGGGGAAAACAACCAAAGAGAAGGTTTCCCAAATATCACCGTGGTTGTTGTTATTTGACCCAGCAGAAGATTTGGGACTTCAGGAGGTAAAAGAAGAGGTCCCCAAAACGGCCAGATCCAGCTGCAGTTTATTTTGTAGCCTGAAAAGACAATTTGTTAGTAACACCAAATAATCTATTGGAAAGAAAATTACATGTCCAAAGGGGCTGTGCTAATGGGAATTTCATGTGGAAAAGGGGATGAGGCACCAGCTCAGGCCCAGGGCTGCAGCAAGGCTCTGGGGCACTCACCCTACAGCACATCAGGGAATCATGGAATTGTTTAGGTTGGAAAAGCCCTCTCAGACCATCGAGTCCAACCATTCCCAGCGCTGCCAAGGCCACCACTGCCCCATGTCCCCAAGTGCCACATCCACACGGCTTTAAATCCTTCCAGGGATGGGGACTCCACCACCGCCCTGGGCAGCCGTGCCAAGGCTGGGAAGCCCTTTCATGGAGAAGCTTTCCTGTTACCGAAATCTAAACCTGCCCTGGCCCGGCCTGAGGCCCTTCCCTCTCCTCCTGTCCCTGTTCCCTGGGAGCAGAGCCCGACCCCCCCGGCTGCCCCCTCCTGTCAGGGAGTTGTGCAGAGCCAGAAGATCCCCTCGATTCCCCTTTCCTCCAGGCCGAGCCCCTTTCCCTCTCCTCAGAGGATTTCCAGCTCCCCGGAGGTGCTGGCAGGCGCTGGAGTACCTGACCGAGTCAAGGACGTCTCGGACTACACTACCCAGCGCGCACCGCGCAGATGCGCGCTCCCACCCCTCCCCTCTCCCTCCGCAAAGCATCACGGGACTTGTAGTCCTCGCGCCGCTCGTGAAGTTGGTCCCGAAAAAGTTCCCGCACCTTTCCGGGTACCTGCCGCTCCTCGGCGGGGGGGGCTGCGCCGTTTCCATGGCGACGCGCCGGCTCGGCCAATAGGGAGCGGCGTTCTACGGGCGGGGGCGCGCGGCGGGCCAATGGGGAGAGGCGTTGCTGCGGGGCGCGCTGGCAGCGCGCTCGCCGAGTCTCCTTGGGGCCGTCCGTGTGTCCGCGGGCCGAGATGGGCGGCGGCGGCAGCACCCGGCGCGTCACCTTCGAGGCGGACGAGAATGAGAATATCACCGTGGTCAAGGGCGTGCGGGTGAGCGCGGGGCCGGCCCGGGGCTCGCCGGGGCGCTGCGGGCTTGGCCTGGCCCGGCCCTGGCTCCCTCTCCCATTCTGCCTCTCCCCCGCGTCCCTGCTCCTGTCTCGCTTCCCTCCCTCTCCCGCAGTGATTTTCCCTCTCTCCAGCCCAGTCGGGATAAGGAGCCGTGTGCCCTGCCCGGTGGGCCGTTCTAGGGGAACTCTGGAGCTACAGGAGCTCGGTTTGTCTTTCCGTGACCTCCACATGCCGGAGCTCCTCCCTCTCCCCTGTCCCGCTCCCGTGCACGCTGAGTGTCCAGCTTCCTGTGCGCCCGCGGAGCCGGACCGCGTCTCCCCTTTTGTCATCGGTCCCAGCACGGTTCGGGTTGGACGCGACATTAAAGATCATCCAGTGCCACCCCTGCCATGGGCAGGGACGCTGCTCCCTATTCCAGGTTGCTCCAAGCCCCGTCAATCCTTGTCTTGGACACTTCCAGGGATCCGGGGGCAGCCACATCCAGTTCCAGGGCAGGAGTGCTGTCTGTGATATCCCGGAGTAGAACTTGTGACACAAGGAACTTGGGGAATTCTTGCAGCTCAGGAATTTTTTCCATGGCAGACACTGTGTAGCTCATAGCAGGAGTGATAATAACGTATCATTTATTGCTGCTTTTAGGGAGGAGAGGTGCAGGAGGAGCCTTGAGAGTTCACTCTGTTTCAGCACAGTGATATTTCCCATTTCTGGTCATTTAATGCTCTTGTGTAAATAGGTGAGAGTGATATAAATGTAATATAAATTTATATATTCCAGGTAGAGTGGGGTTCATGTGCTCTGAAACATGGCACAGGTTATCCAGAGCAGCTGTGGCTGCCCCTGGATCCCTGGAAGTGTCCAAGGCCAGCTTGGACGGCGCTTGGAGCAGCCTGGAATAGTGGAAGGTGTCCCTGCCATGGCAGGGGGTGGAATTAAAAGCTCTTTAAGGTCTCTTCCAACCCAAATCATTCTGTCATTTGATGACAGGAGTTGGAAACCAAAAGTTTTTATGCTAATAATTCTTTCCCTTTTTAAAATTTTGTCCGTGGGCTTTCATAGACCTGAAACTGGAGGCTGCTGTTACTCTGTTTGATTCTGGATAATCTGAGGCAGTATTTTTCTGTGTGCTTGTGTCAACATTGGAATGAATTTTGTGTGACCACTTGTGTTGCACAAGCCCTTGTGCCCTTGAGGGCTTTCCCAGGATGAAATTCTTCCTGGGTTGAGTGCTCTGCACCTGAGCAAGGCAAATTAAATCACTGAGAAGGGCAAAAATGCTGATTAATTATCAGCAACACGACCAAAGGTGTTATTTCTTTTACTCTTCCCTGCATCCCCTGGGAGAGCCAAAATCATCTTGTCCTGTTTAACTGTTCAGAGCACTCACCTCACAAATAAGGGGATTGAATTTTGGCAGCTGTCATGTCCTGTAGAGAGGCTCCAGCCTCTGGTTTTATAAAGTTTTGCTCATTTGGAGGGGAAATGGGGCCAGAGGAGGAGCTGCAGCGTGACCCTGGTGTTGTGTTTTGCAGTTATCCGACAACGTCATCGATCGGATGAAGGAGCCTTCCTCACCCAGTGGGAGACAGCAGCGAGGATCAGGTGCAGGTTTGCTCCTGGTTTTCTGCTTTTAATGTGAAAATAGAAATCAGATGTGCCCTTCAGAGCAGCGAAATGAACTCATTGCCCTGTGCCCTTCAGAGCAGTGAAATGAACTCATTGCCCTTTTGCAGAGATGATTTTTTTGGCATTAACTTTTTGGCTCATCTTTAGCTTGTAGACTTTTTGAGGAGTTAAGTTCCTCTTTGTTTTCTTCTGGCTGATATTCAGGTGTAAAACACGAATTAGACTTGGCTTTCCACACTGTTATCCATTGTTAAAGACTTAACCCCAAAAACATCCCAGAACAAGAAAATACCCAAATATATCTTGAGTTCTGAAGTGCAGATTCTTGGTTATTTAATGAAAACTGACTTTTAGTCGGTGAAGGTTCTGCTGAAAGACACTTAAGCAAACATTTAAAGGAGCATATGCTCTTTTCCTACCCTGGAATGGTGGAAATGAGTGGAATACAGCTCACACGGATCGATGGCTTTCTTAACTTCTTGTATTTCATTGTTGAGGGCTGTTGAAATGCATCAAACCTGGTGCCAGGAATGCTCTGCTCTAATTCAAAATCCTTCAGCACAGCGAGCACGGCGCAGCTGCTGCAGGAGTGAGGAGCAGTGGCAGAGATTGGAGCAGGTGATTTGTGGACTCCCTGAAACCTGCAAAGTTCAAGTAAGGCTCTTAGCAGTGCTCCAGAAATGTTGATGAGAGCAGAATTCCCCAAGGGTCTTTTGCCTCGATACTTGGAGAAAATCCCAGCAAACTCAGCGCTGATTAAACACCAGTCCTGTGGCAGCCTTGCAGCGACGCTTGAGTAACCAGAATTTAGCATCTTTCTTTCTTCTGGAGCATAAAGCTGGTTTCCTGTTAATTGGAGGGGTCTGTCCCAGAATCCCAGAGTGGTTTGGGTGGGAAGGGACTTTAAAGACCCCTTCATTCCAACCCCCTGCAATGGGCAGGGAACCACAGACAGGGAATCTTCTTTTTAAATTTTTTTAAATGGTAGCTTTTTTGTTGTGTCCCTGTGTTTCACTGTGGTGAAGAAATTATTCTGGAGAAAGGATTTTTATGCATGTCTTTTATGCACAGCTTTCCTGTGGTGTTTGCGGTTCATCCTTCGATGTGGGTCGTGGGAATGGTCTTGTGAGCAAGCTCCTGGGATTTTGGGGTGTGGGGACTGGAGGTGAGGGCTCTAACACCTCAGGAATTCTCTGCTAATTCACACTGTTACGTATCTTGAGCTTTCATTTTTGTTTCTCTTTGTATGTGGGAAATAGTGCTATTATTTTATTTGGTTGGTTAGTTGGTTTTTCTTTGTTTGTTTGGGGTGTTATTTTGTTGTTTTTATTTATTGAAAGACTTGGAGGGAGTTCAAAGTTCCTCACGGGGATGGAGCACCTCTGCTATGAGGAAAGGCTGGGACAACTGGGATTCTTCAGCCTGGAGAAGTTTGGGGTGACCTAACAGTGGCCTAAAGAAAGATGGAGAGGGACCTTGGGCAAGGGCTGGAGGGACAGGACACAGGGAATGGCTTCCACTGCCAGAGGGCAGGGATGGATGGGATATTGGGAAGGAATTCCTGGCTGGGATGGAATTCCCAGAGAAGCTGTGGCTGTCCCTGGATCCCTGGAAGCGTCCAAGGCCACGTTGGCTGGGGCTTGGAGCAGCCTGGGACAGTGGAAGGTGTCCCTGCCCATGGCAGGGGAGGAATTAAAAGCTCTTTAAGGTCCCTTCCCACCCAAACCATTCCAGGATTCCATGAATTGCTCGACCTTCTCAAGCTTGGAAAACTTGAAGAGTATTTTTCCTTTAAGAACTTGTGATTTTGGTGGAGTGCTTCTGTATCCCAGACAAATAACACTTCACAAAAATAAGAAAAGTTGTCTAGAGGGAGAACCATTAGAGCTCTTAAACTCAGCCCTTTCTTCAAGGCAAGCCTTTGATAGCTTTTGGTGGAGGAATAATGGATTAGGTTACATGAAAGAATGCGTGTCTTGTTGCTTGCCAATAACGATGAATTTATTGACTTCAGTTTGGGGTCAGGAAATGAAATTACATCCACTTACACTGAAATCTGACATCTAAAGACAACGTCTTACAGCATCCCAGCTTGCTTGGCTCACTTGCTGGCTTCTGAGTAATATTAAATGCACTGAAATATTTAACAAGTGTAAAATCTTTCAAGTCTCTCTGTAATTCCTAAAGCAATATTGATGGAAAGTAATTTGGTCAGACAACGAGGTGGTTTTTTTTCCTGGGTGTGTATTTTACCTAAAGCTTCAGACAAAGGGAGTGGTTCAATTCGTTTTAGCTTAGTGGATATTGGAAAAACTAATAGTTTATTAGGGTGAAAAAAGAAGAAATGCTTAAATTATCAAGAGTCTCAGCATCTCAGCCAGCCATTTTTTTCTCTTTTGCAGAAACAGATTCTATTAAGGGCACAGAGGGTTTTTCTCCTTTTTTTTAACTGTATTTATTATTATGTCCTCATGAGAAGAAATCAGCCAAGGCCCCCTGTCACACAACATTGTGTAGGGGTGTAGTAAAATGAGCCCTGCTGGTGCCTCCTCAGGAGCTGGGTTACACCTTGCTTGTTTTCATGGATTAAATTTTGTGGATTGGTGTCCTTTTTTTTCTGTTGCTGCCTGGTTTTGGGGGGAGTTTCAGTGGCTCTGGATACCTTGTGCCAGTCAGAAGCCTATAAAGGTATTATTGGGATGTTCAGGAATGAGGATTTCAAGTGTTGGGCTCTAATTGGAGACAAAACCAGAATTTAACTGAACTTCAGGAGAGCAAACTTCACCTTTTGGTTGTGGGGTCACACAGGAGAAAGCTCTCAGGGATACATTTGGGGAATGTGGGAAATCCTTAAGGACAGCCTATTCCAAGTGCATGAACAGCACATTCCAGTACCCAGGGAAATCACTGGATCCATTGTGAGGCTGGGCTGCTTAAAAGGGTAAAATCCAGGCCAGTGTGAGGTGGAAGCAGAGAGAGGCTGGAAAATGAGTGGATTTGGGATATCAGCAGAAGGCAGAGGTGTCACTTAGCTCACCTTCAGCCAGGTGTTCAGCTGTCCCTCCCAATATTGCTGTGTCCAGGTTGGAAAGAACTCCTTGGCCCCTTCCACCCTGAACGATTCTGTGGTTCTGGGATTTGGGTGTGAGAATCAGAAAACAGAGCGTTTCAATCCTTACAAGGTGGGAAGGGCCCACGGGGATCACCTGGGTTTCTGCAGCCCAAGGCAACGTGGGTGAGGATATTTTCTTTAAATTTAATTTTTTCAAAGAGTTGCAGCATGTCCTGATGATATTAGTAATTATGGATAGTTGGATACTGCATGAAAAACTGCGTTAAAACTGGAATGTCTCAGAAGAAATGTTGTGGGCGGCTCTGCGCTATTGCTTGTGAGAATTATTTTGTGTTTTCAGTTTTTGTGAGCACCTGGAAGTTTACAGAGTTGGGCTGAATTTCTGCCGGTTAAGCAAGAATCCTCTGCAAATAAAGCCTGGCAGTTCTTTGCCCTTTAATGTATTAATTGCTTCCATCCACCTTTTTGTTCCAACGGCACTTTTTCTCAGCATGAACCGAAAGATGACATAAACTGACATTTGTGATGTTACTTTATAGAATTCCTCTTATTTTTAGAACTAGAAAAACCCAGGGGTTTGGCAGTGCCTGGCTTGATTCCCTTTGCTGTGAGACACCTGGAAAGCTCAGGAAGTTCCTGACATGGATTTTCCACCTTCCTTCCTGCAGCAGGAGCCAGGAGAGCTTGGGTTTTGCATTTTTGTTTATTTGCCCTCCTCTACTTGCAGCTCTGGGTGTTTTCTAAAGAGCTTTAAACTTGTACTGGAAACCTGAAATAAATCAAGTAGGACTGTCAGGCAACACTGATCACTGATAGCCTGGAAGGCTGTGATTTTCTTCTCATAAATTAATATTCTTATTAATAATAATAATAGCTTTTTTGTCACAGAGTTTCTCAGAGATGACTTTTCTTTGGAGTGATGTGCATTGATATCCTTTGGGTTAAAGGTATTGATGGAAGTCTTTTATTATCCAAAGGTGAAATGTCTTGTAACTCACCAGGCTGCTAAAGGTGCCAAAGTTTTCGTGCTTGTCAGTGTAACAGCAAATCTTTAGTGGAGCTTGACATTCCTGTCTCTGGATTGCAGGAGAATAGGGAAGATGGAATTATGCAGGGGAGGAAGCACTGCAGAAATTAAATGTTGCTGTCTGAGTGATGTGCAGGGTGTTCTGAGGGTGCTTTCAGGTGGGTAAGTCCTTGTCAAATGGTGCTGAAATTCCGGGGAAAAACTGGCAAATCACGGGAGTTGAATATGGAAAATATCCATAATTGAGTAAAAGGAACGTGCCCAAGGCCAGGTTGGAC
>VWPU01006523.1:0-30634 GCA_013398955.1 Callaeas wilsoni
TATATATATATATATGTATACAGCCTTTTGGAAACTTTGTGAAGTTTATCTTTCTGACCTCTCTCGAGCCTCTCAATGTGTTTCTTCCGATGACGGCTCTCTGGAGACTGGTCACGATGGATTTTCCCCACAGCTGCTACAAAACAGACTCCTTGGCAGAGTTCGGCAAACTCTCCAGTCTCTTACAGACTGGGGATACGATGGAGCCCTCATCTCTTGGCATCCCAGACTTTTTCCTGATCAGCAGCTTTAGGACTACTTTTTGGATCTATTTTTTATTTCCAGAAGACTGGATTTGGAAAAATCCTTCTAACTTGACCCCAAAAATCGAGGCCCAGGAAGGCTGTCTCTCCATGGATTTGATGGTTTTGTACACTTTCGCTATTTCTCAGGATACTTTTTTTGCTGATTGACTCTAAATAATATGAAAAAAAAAAAGAAAAAAAAAAAGAGTGTGTGTGTGTCAAAGGATGCCTGAGGGCTACTGAAAGACTTGGACAGACAACCCGAGTGAACTCAGAACCTACCTCAACCGGAATGAATGTCTTCTGGGAAGCAGAAATACCTGCGTCTTCCTTCGTGTTCAAACAAACAAGTAGCATAGCACTTGGTCAGTACAAGCATGGTCCTACCTCAGCAGTCACGCTCTGTACCCACCACCTCGGTGGCTTCCTTGTCGTCGTTCCCATGTAAAGCACTTCCAAACCTTTGAAACCAATGTTCTACCTCAAGCGTGAGAGAAACTCCTCTGTGTGTGTGTATGTGTATGTGTGTGTGTGTGTGCGTGTGTGTGTGCGTGTGTGCTCCCCTCTCCCCCAATTCCTGCCTCTCCTGCCCACCCCCCACATGAAGCGTGATGCTTCACTGGTTTTATGAGCTTTACTTTTGGGGGCTCCAGTGTGATTTTGTGTGGCGGAGATTTGTGTTGTGGTTTTTTACTTTAAAAATTGCTGGGGCTGTCACGGACAAGCAGCTCAATGCCCTGTGGCTCCCCAGTACAACTGATTTGGGCACCGGTCCATCCTGGCTTTGAAGGGATGGGGTGCTCAGATGCCAGCGCTGGGGCCAGGGCACCCTTCTGCCCCATCAGTGTGCTGTTCCCCAAGGCTGATTCCCAGCAGGATGATCTATGGCACGTGCCGGCATGGGCAGCACAACACACCCTTGGGAGGTGGGAACCTGGACATCACTGTCTTGTCCCAAAGCCCACCCTTCCATCAGGAGCACTCATGGGGAAACCCCAATAGAGCACTTCCAGAACCCCTTGAGAAGCTGCTGAGCTGCTCCCAGTTCCTCCAGCGCCTTTCCAGCCACAGAAGAACATCCAAAGGATGAGTGGAGCCAAAAAGGGCTCAGTTCCCTGGGAGGGACAAGGCAAGGAGGATGCTGGGGGCTGCCAGAGCTGCCCCTTCCCCATGCTCAGGGTGGGCAGAGGAGCTCCTGACACCAAAGAGAGGGTTTGTCCCCTCCAGAGATCAACCACCAACCTGACACTGTGGAGGCTGGGCTGTCCTGGCCTGGTGCAGCCTTGTGAGTCAGTGTGTGATCAGCACCGTCCATGGGTGAGATGGGGGCACACACGGGGGACAGGGACACCAGGTGCCACCTGGTGCCAGAGAGCAGCCCTTTCCCTGCTGTGTGACGTGGTTAAATCCAGGCAAATGTGAGGGTTTGATCTCTTTGTGTAGGTGATGGTAAATGAAACGTTGCTGTATTTGCAAGGACAGTGAAAGGAATCAGGAAAGGAAATGAGTTTAAGTTTAAAAAAAAGTATTAATTGTATTTTTTTAAATGGTAGCAGTGGAAGAGTCCCTTGTGTCAAAAACACCCCCATCACCTGCCTAGCTGGCAATGGGATGCAACCGATGGCTGTGTAAATAGTACAGTATACAGGAGGATGAGCAAATACCTCTTCCCTGAGCGGAGTCCTGGTGCTGGGCAGGGTTACCTGGGAGCAGGACTCTGTCCTTCCACGTCACCTCGTCCAGCCTGGCCCACGCAGATGTAATGGCACCAACCTCAAGAGCAAGATGTTCCTAGCCCTCTTCCGTTAAAATTCCTCCTCCTGTAGACATCATGCAGGACAGAAAAGATGCGAAGGGTTACATTTTGGCATGAACCCCCCCAAACAGCCTCTTCCCACCCCACCAAAGAGGCTAAATGGGCTGTCAGACGATCCCTGCTCACACCTGTGATGCTGGACCTGGAGACAGCCTGGGAAGGGACTGTGGGGGGCAGCGCCAGTGAGACCAATAGCACAGCCCACCCCATAGCAGGAGCCAGAGGATGCCGGGGTTAGGGGAAGGCAGGAGGGAGGAGAAGACACCAAACAGCTCGAGTTATAACCTCATATCAAAGATCAACACGATCCTCTCCTGCCATCCCACTCCCACTCCAGCCCAGTTTTTCTTTTTATTGTTTTTCTCGTGTGTGTAACGCCGCCGTTCACATTGAATAAGTACTGTTGCCAAAGTGAACACAGAACCTAGAGTAGTGTTCAGCTCAGACTTCCTGGAGCTGTGAACATGCTATTAATTTAATATCATATTATTGTGATATTGTAATAGTAACAAGTATTTGTCACTACTTCCTTTTATTAAAGGGAAATGCTGTGCCATTTGACTAGTTGGAATACAATAGTATGTCAAGAGTAGAGCTTTTTCTTTTTTTGTTTTTTTTTTTAATTATGCAGAAACATGGTGGCTTAAACCAATGCAGATTCTGTGTTGGTTTGAGGTGGTTGAAGATGGATGTAAATCTTTAAAGACGATTTTTTAGATGTTTAGCTTTTCCTCTTTTTTGGGGTTTCTTTTCCGCTCTTGTCAATCCGTACCATTGGGATCGAACGCAGACGGCTGTGGCAGCTCAGTCCCTGAAGGGATGAGGCTGAAGTCTGGTGATTCATGAGGATCCATGGCCTTCCCCGAATTATCTAAATCCACCCAACTGGGCAAAAAACTCACTCAAAATTACATATTGGCTTGGTGCCTCTAGCTGCTGCTCAGCTAGAAAAGTGACACGTAACAGCCTGACTCACTATACTTCAGTGCTTGACCTGGGCTGGAGGCAAAGCTGTCCCAACCCAAAACTTGGGAAAACATCACCAGAGTATGCCTGGCCCTTAATCTGTGAAATGAGAAGGAAAAAAGAACAAAAAAAGAGCTTGTGTTTGATTTCAGCATGGGGGACAGTCTGTCCTTCGTTCATCCAAACTGCTGCCCTGGTTTTGAAGGAAACTGATGGAATTTTATTCTGTGCTTGGGGCACAATTGTACTCAAGTAGACACGTTGTACTCGGGTAGACACGTTGTATTTGGGTGGATGTGGGACAGCAGGTCCCTGTGTGTTACAGATGTGGGGCTGTGCCACAGGAAAGGGGTCGAGGCATCATTTGATGTCCCCAGACCAGAGGCTGAGGCAGCCAGACAGTCCCAGGGTGGTTCCCAGCGCCTTCCACCGTCAGCGCCCGCCTGCCAGCCAAGGGCAGCGCTCCCTTCACACTCCTTTACACACCACAGCATTTAAAGAACAGCTTGCCATGTTTCTTATTCCTTTTTTTTCCCCCCACTTTTTCCTGATGGGAGGAATCAGTTCTACCCAGAGATAAAACCACTGGATGACGGGCAGGTGTTGGATCCAGTGCAAACTGCTAGAAACTGCCCGTGTTTGGGGTAGGAATCTCATCCTATAGTATTTTTCAAATAATTACATTAATTCAACCTGTTGCCTTTTCACAGCCGATCCCAAAAACCCTCTTATTTTCTGGCTGTGGTGAGATGAAATTATAGGAAGGAATAAATATCCAAAAGCGGATTTTTTTTTTTTTTGGTAACCCATAATGGGCACAACCTATTCTTGGAGATCTCAAGTTAACCAGAGATGGCTGCTTCCTCAGGGATAGTATCCACATTGTCTTTAGTTGAACAGGGAATAGTTTTATGCTGTAACAGGGTATTTTCACGCTGTTGGATTCAGGTATTTATTTGTCTACCATTATCTTTCTTCTTCTTTGTTTTGTAAAGGTGCTGATATATTTAAGTGCTGGACCAGTTTGGGAATTTTAAAGCTTCCACCCAAAATTTTACCAAGGGACTGTAGGTTTTAAGTTGGCAATAAAAGATGAGAGAAGCTATGAAGTGTTCTTGCCTCTGGATAGTGAAGGGAAGGGTTTTGCTGCCTATGGGGGTGTTCCTCTGGGATAACCACCCCATGACATTTCAGGGGGGATCAGTGCAGTGTCGGAGCCCTCTCTGAGCTGAGTGACAGCACTTAAGTCTGGGAAGATTGGTTAAAAAAAAAGGAAATTAAAAGCTTATGAAAACAAATGGGGGGAGCTCCTCACTTCATCTGTGCAAACAGTGTGTGGAAATCTATCCCTCCCTGTGCACGCCGGAGCAGGCAGGTTACAGATCCCATCGAGCAACTTGATGCCGGCTCATTTATTTCCCTCACCCGCCAAATTAAAAAAAGGGAAAGGAAAAGGAAGGTGCCTGGGCTGGAGGCACGGGCAGGGAGATGGGGATGAGTGAAGCACCAGCACCCCCAGCCGAAAGCACTGCTGGCACAGGGCCATGGCACTGAAACCCCTGGAACACTGGGAATCAGGGAAATGGCTCCAGGTTTACTCCAAGGGCAGGGCCTGGGCTTCAGCATCATGTGGGAAGAAGGGATGGGGCCAGTGTGAAGCCCAGCGAGTCGGGGACAAGCCTGATTTCACGGGGCTTTGGATCAGGGTCTGACTTGAAAAGCAAAGAGGGATTTGTACTTTGATCCTATTTCCATCATTTAAACTTGCAATATATCTTTACGTTTGTAAGAACGTCATAATAAAACCAATGCTAAACCTTTGTCCCAGTCCTTTTTGGAAATCAGCTGTTAGGAGTAATACTAAAAACCCAAATTGCAAAGCACTTTTCTACTGTTTATTTTCTACCTTTCTTACTTTGAACTGTCTTGATATTGAAATCCCACTGATCCCACGATTGTTAGCTCTGTATTAAAAAAATAATAATAAAATAAAACCCAGGTTTTTTGTAGTTTGCTCTGTTTAGATTTTAGCCTGTGGCTACTTGTTCAAGAAAAATAAAACTAGAATAAATGAGCCTGTGTGGGGCTTTTCTTTTCACATGCAGGGCCGTGGTGTGGGGATTGTGCAGGGCGACTTTGGGCATCACCACTTCAAGTGGATGGCGATGAATCTCGCTCCTCTAAAAGAGCAGCTTCCAAAATTCAGCATTTAAGGGCTGAGGGGTTTTTATTTCGATGCTTTGCTCATAAAACTCCAGCCAAGCCATCAGCAGAGTCCTGCTGGAGCGTGGGGGCTCTTTGGGAGCTGGGCGAGATGAGACCTCCAGGGTCACAGTGGGACACCTGTGCTTGGAAGTGCAAATCAATTTCCAATTAATCTTGGCTCTTGCTCAGCTACTGCTGCAGCTGCTTTTCCCGCTGCCTCCGGCGCTAACGGGGCAGCACCTGTAGGGTGGGCAGGCCCTGGCCAGCGAGGCTGTGGCTGCCCCATCCCTGGGCGTGTCCAAGGCCGGGTTGGACGGGGCGTGGAGCACCCTGGGATAGTGGAAGGTGTCCCTGCTCATAGCAGGGGGCAGGAATGGAATGATTGTTCAGATCCCTTCCAATCCAAACCATTCTGGGGTTCTAAGGTGTATCCTTGCCCCAAAACGGGCTGTGAACTATGAGCTATCCTCCTGCCACTATCCCGTCTGCTGCTGCTGCTGCTGCCCTCGATGCCAAAGGACAGGCAAAGTAGAGGCTGTGGGGAATAAATGAGCAAGATTGAGCCCAGCAGCACTTTCTAAAGGAGTTTCAATAAGCAGGTGAGTGAAAAGTCACTTCAAACAACTCCCCAAAGCTCTCGGAACTGCTAAATTGCAGCATGGATTGTCTAAATATATACTTCGTAATAAATACCAGCATAAAAACTGATTTTATTTCCCAGTGGCAATGCAAGAGGTGAAAAAAAGATCAGAGTGGGATCACTCAGGGGATTTTCATGTAAGTTCAGTGAAATCTGGTACTGCAGATAGCAGCTGCAGAGTCAAGGTATTGTATAGAGCTTGTGGCTTTCATTAAAAAGGACTTTCCCTGCCTTCATGGCAATAAAAAAAAGGTTTGACAATATTAATCTGAAGTCTTAGAAACTAAAGAAATAAAAAACCCCAAGCAATACTTTTAAATCATGTTGATTTTGGGCTGTTGGAAATATTAAGAGCCCTCAAAAAAACACTACTTGAGTGCTCAAAACTCATCTTTAATAGAAGCAATCTCCTTTTGACCATGTGCACTCAAATTTCTGCTGGAAACAGATCAACTCTTCAGCTACAGAAACACTAAAAAAAATTAAGTTGGGTGTTTTCAGCTCTAAATACCATGTTCCTGCCTCAGATATCACCGGAGAAGATGTTACTGCTAATGTCCTAGTTATAACCCTGCCAACACAGGGAGAATTTATAATATCCCATAAAGCCCTAACTATAGGAAAGGTAATTTTGGCGTTAACACCGCTCGGGCATCACCGCTTCATTTGCTGACACTTTTACAGAGCCACACTTGATTCCGGCACGGCTGCTGTAAAACCTTTACAGCGACAGCCTCGGCCTCCAAAAATCCTCTTAAAAATCAAGAGCTGGAACATCTTCATCAGCAGGTGCAGGTGGCCCGAAAATGCTCTGCTCTCTGTCAGTGTGAGGGCCTCCAAAACCCGGGGTGAGCACCCCAACCCCACTGCTCCAGGGGGGATTTAATCCTCAAATCTCATCTCCAGTCCTGTTATTCCCAGCAGCTACATATGCCACCAGTGCGCGCTGCCTTGGCTAAATTAAAAGTCTCCTAATTTCATACAAAATTACCAATCCCTCACCTTGCCCAGAAAGCCATTTCCTTAGCGCTAAAATAGCTAAATTAGTCTTGCTCGGCCTCGTAAAGGAGCTTGTCTTGTTTATTGAGCGATAAATATAAAGGTACGGTAACTAAATTCATCAGTCCCTAAACGCAGCCTTTGGGAACGGCCATTTCCACCATCCAATCTACGGCTGCATGAATATTTCAAAGTCCTTTTTCCCTTGGGTGCTCGCCTTATCTCTGGAGCCTGGATATTATTTTCTGCTTTTCAGCTTTTTGGATGTATTGGAGGAAATGTCATTATTTGGACCTGGGTGGATTACAGTTGACTTTCCTAAGCCAATTTATATTGGCAAGCTGCTGTTTTTAAAAACCCCTATAAATCACTCCCATGAATTTTAATAATATAACGTAGTTTCAAACATGCTCCCTTAATACGTGACACACTATTACAGCCGGCAATCGCTCCTCGGGTTGTGAACTCCGTTTTACCGTCACCTTCGGTGAGCGCCGCGGGGGACGAGCGATGCCTCGGCCAGAATCATGGAAATACCCATTCCTGCCCCAAATACCTCATCATTGTGGTGACTGCGACTTAACAGTGAGACCTTAAAGATGCTGGTGCAGAAATCATGGGGGTTAGGACTACTTGCTGATATTTCCCTAAATAAAGATATAAGATGCACATCCAGAATGCAGCTCCAGGCTGGGATTTGTGGCTCCAACTGGTCCAGAAACTCTCACATGCCAGGAGACAAGGCTATGCCTCCTCATCACCTATAGACTTACTCTGATGAGCTCTGGCCTCTTCTTGTGCAAATTATATTAACTTTCTTCTCATCCCCGTTGCAATAACTCCATGGTGTCTGCCAGCTCTCAAGGGGTGTCTGTCAGTGGAGAGTGGTCTCCTGACCAGAAGAAAAAGGGCTAAGGGGGACAAGGAATAAAAGCCAGGGCAAAGGAGAGACCTTGGGAGACCTTTGTCAAGGAACGTCTGTGGATCATATGAAGGAGCTGATGATGGGGTTTGGTGGCACTGGTGATGTCCCCACTGGAGAGCTGCTTGTTCATGTTGCCTGGTTTTAGTTGTACAGAACCAAAACACAAGAATATTCCAACCCTGGAATTGTTGGAGGCCAGGTTGGAGCAGCCTGGTCTAGTGGAAGGTGTCCCTGCCCGTGGCAGGGAGTTGGAACTGGATGGTCTTTAAGGTCTCTTCCAACCCAAACCAGTCTGTGATTCTGTGAATATAATAAGAACATCTGCAAGAAAGAGGATCGTTAAGGGATGGACTAATTGCAGGCAGGGAAAAAAATAATGAGCCCGACTTTGCTTTTTGGCTTCCGAAAGCAGTGAGGGCTCCTCAGCACAGGATGCAGCAGGATGGGGGTAAAAGGGGGTGCAAGGACCTCCTCAGACCCCACCACTGCCTGCTCGGCTGCACCCGGCACACTGAGACCCAAAGCAATCCCTGGTTTAATATTCTTGGGAGAAAAAAATGAAAATCCCGTTTGTGCAGGGAGCAAACAGGCTTTTCAAAGGCTTTCACTGTGATGATTTACCCTGGAATGTTGTCACGTTCATCATTAATCTATTTTTTCCCTTTTCTGTAACTTAACCTGCGACAAGCCGACATTGTAAGTGCTTGATTTTCCAAGAATAAATTACAGTTTCATAAATGGTATTTTGCTTCGCTGCTCAATTTGCAAGTGAAATGATGCCAATTGCTTTGTTCACAGGATTTTATCTAGCACGAACAATACCATCCTCGAGATTTATTTATTTTTTAACCCTCAAGTTATTTTCGGAGCCTATATAACAGGAATACATGGAAAAGTACACGACAGCCCATATGTTTTGGCATTATCGACTAACCATGAGCAGATACAAGGGCCCACGTGCCTATAAAACACCGATCTAGGAATGAGATGTCACACACAGAGAGAGCCACTGCCCAAAGAGAAAATAATCCCCTAGATCAAAAATATTTACAGTTGCCCCATGCTGGGTTAGAGTGCCCTGAGTGACTTTTTATATGCATGATTTATGATTTGGGGCTGGGAAATTAGCCCCCCCAGCTTCTCCCAGGGACCACCAAATTGCCTTATGGACCAACATATCCCCAACGGGCTCTCCAGGACACAGGGACCTCAGTCCTGTTGAAAATATGGGTTTTACATCAGCTTAGTATTTTTTTTTCTTATATGATAAAATTATGAGAAATAGGAAAAAAAATAAAAGCACCTTGGAGCTATTTATGCTTTTTAAATGCAGAGGAATTCTCCCTGCTGGGGACGCTGGCTCTGCCCAGGGATAGCCAGGCCACACAGGCTGGGACATGGCACCATTAAACCCAGTAAAGCTTATCATCAAAGGAAGGAATAGAGAGGAAAAAGTCCCTGCATGGGAAATGTTAATGTTACAAGATTTTGTTAACAGCCATGGCTTTCTGCTAGGGCTTTTTTAATCTGTGTTTTTAGGGGAGACCTTGGAAGAAATGTCCTATCTGTGGAAAATTTTCGATGTTACTCACTTCTAGTACAAGCCAAAAAGTGAATGGAAATGGCTGTATTAGGAACGGAAGCCTGGTGTTTGAGGTGTTTGTGCTCTCTAATACATTGGGATAAGTTTGTGAAGAGCCTGGAGCTTCATCTCCATCCTTTAAATGACCCATCCCACTGGAGCTGGCTGGCTCCTAGTTTTCCTGCCATTGATAAATTGTTTAACCAAAACCACAGAGCTCTGAATCTGCAGGTGATGTGAGCAGTAGAGGCAAGGTTTGCATTTACAACTGAAAAACTGAGGCACAGACAGAATATTTGTCTTCCCCTTCAGATATGAAAATGAGTTTGCTCTCATCCCTCTGCTTCTCACCCCGCTTCCCTCATCTTCTCAGATGAGACACCAGGAAAGGTTTTTGCTTTTCCTTGCAAATGGATCAAGACAGTCCCAGATCTTCAGAGGCTTTGGATTTGGCACTGAACAAAGATCAATTTCTGGTAACAAACCACATCACAAAACAGAATTGTCACCTTTTGGGCAACCCAAAGAGGCAACATGGAAGTCCCAGTGAAATTAAACATTCTCAGCCAGACAAAGCGTGTCCCAGTGTCCCTGCTGAGGCCATCGCTAGATTGTTACAACATGGAACACCAGAATAAAATTGAATTTAAAAGAAGTGAGAGGTTGCCCACTGTGGGTACTGTGCGAATGGATCCCTGCACGGCTTCCCCACACCCAGGGCTGCTGGCTATGAGCTCTGGGCTAAGGGGCTGGGCTGCTAATGGCTTTAAGCGGCGCTAATTGATCCGTGCAGTCACTGTAATTACGGAGCGGGATATGGTGGCAAAACACTGGCAGAGCATTAACTGCTGCGAAAGGAGAAATCCAAATCACGGGTGAATCGATCCTCGGGCAGCCGGCACTGACAGCCCCGGCCCTCAACGCTGAGCATTTTCAATGCACTGAGGTTTTCTGCAGGAACGTGCTGATTTCAGGAATATTTGATGGGAAGAAGGGTGCCTGTTAGCTCTTTTAATCTATTTCTTTGCATTTTGCCTTCAAGCCCAGGCTGAGCCACTGCGGGTTTGCCCCCGCTGCACTGAGCAGCCCCAAATCCAAAGGTTCCCAACAGAAAGCACTGGGTATCTTTGCATTTAATTAGCCTTAATGACAACCTCCAGCAGCATTAGTGCAGGGTGTTGTATGAGCCACAACGAAGAGCTGCTCTGTGCATGCAACAGGGACACACTCCCATCCTTTTCCTAATGCAACTCATTGATTATTCTAATTAAAACATGCGTTAGTAGGTACTTCTGATGGTGAGGGGTTGTGTGGGGCCGAAGGGGAGTGGGACCAGTCCCCAGCCTGCGGACACGGGCTCCCAGCAAGCGCCTGAGGATGGAAAGTGGAATGAATAGGGGAGGGAGAGGGGGTTTGGTCGGGGACAGCGCAGGGAAGTGACAAGGTGCAGGAAGACGACATCGTTTTGCAGTAACCTCCCAACCTTCGTTAATACTGCTGTCACAGCGCCGACGTGCTGCGTTAATTAAAATGAATGGTACATGACAGAGCAATAACTCCGTTATTTCTCCATGCTTGCACCTTCCTGGGCTTCACCCTCGAGGAGCAGGGGAGGAGGAGCAGGGGTGCCAGGACCGGGGTCCCTGAGCAGCCGAAGGTCCGTGACCAGCTGCCTCCAGTCAGGGACATGGTCCGACAGCAACAAGGATGCTCGGGGCTCCACGGCTGCTGATCCCGGCCGCGCCCTGCGCCGCTGCCACAGCAAATCCCTGCCCCTGCAGCCATCAGGGTCCACGTGCCCCATCCATGCAGGGACACACCGAGGGCAAGGAGGCCCCTGGAGCCATGATGAGCATCCAGTAAAGGGACAAACTCTTCTCTCCCGCAATTAGCAGCCGCAAGCAGCAGACAGGCGAGGACTGATGGTGAATCAAGGGTTTTGCTAAAACGCCTCTTCTTCAGAGGCTGTTCGCCCCCCTCCACACCTCTCCCTGCCTCTGTCCAACAGCATTCCCAAAAGACTAAACACCTTTGGTTTCCATGGCAGCCTGATTTTCAATGAGCATCCTTCAAGTCCTAACCGGAAAGAAAGTGTTTCATTAATGCATACAGGACACACTGGCATCTCCCCGGGGTGACAGTATCTTCCCTCAAAACTAGCACCTTTTGCCGACAGGTTTTTTGGTTTTTTTTAGTGGACTGATGGAGCCATGGGAAGGGTCTGGCCAGCTCTGCCACTGACTCACAGAGCTTGCTTAGAGAGGGAATTGGGCTGCTTCTGCAGGGGAGAAATTAAATAAATGAAGTTATGCCGAGCATTGGGAGGCGGCATGCAGAGCTTCCCTCCAGAGTGGCTGCCTCCCCTCCAGCCCATCGCAGGGTGGGGGGGACATTGACACTTCCCCAGCTGTCCCCTTCTGAGCTGTCCTGGATACCTATCTTCTGGTTTTAGTTTGCCTATTTCCATCCAGACTTCGCCTCTGTCTCTCGTTTAACATAAACCGAGCAGTTTGCACACTCACAATTTGCCTTATTTTTTGGGTTTAGCCCCATTTAGTAGCTCTGCTAGGCAGATGGTGCCCAGAGCTGGAGAATGGGAAACTGAGGAACTAAAGATTTGAAGCACAGCACTTCAGTCCTCCAGGATTTCATCAGAAAGGGTCAAAGGACATTCCCTCCAGCCCAGGGGTGCCAGGGCAGGGCAAAGCGGGATGTGTTTGCTATGTGATGTCCAAATAAAGTAACCATTAAGCAGAACAAGTGAAATTTTTTAGCAGAGGATGCCTACAGGAGGATGCACTAAGGCAAAGCAACCCAACCTTCACTAGCCTGGAAGCTTTCAAAGGTTTTTTAAGAGACCCCAGGTCACGGCACAGCCTTGGCCCTGGCTTTTCCCAGCCCAGAGGATAATTGCTGTCCAGCCGTGACGTACCCTTTCGCTGACCCCGCTGGGGTCCCAGCCACCCTCCAGGATCTGGCAAGGACAGATATATGGCTGGACCTCAGGGGGCTCCTAAGAGCAGGTCACGCCAGAACAATACAGCTTTGTCGGAGGCAAAGGGGGAACGAAGCTGCGGTCAGCCCCAACTGCTGCCACAGGATTTACTGCCCACAGATGGGATGGTGGCTGTGGATGATGCACCAAGCATCGCCCTGGGGCAGCCAGGGAAAAGAGAGCTGGGAAAGTGCCCCCACATTTGGTTTGGTTTTTGGTTTGTATGGGCAGCATAATCTTTAGCTGCAGCAGAGGCTGCTCTCTGGAGACCAGGATTTGGGAAGTCTCAGGTGGGTCCAATGCTTGGCTGAGGTTCCCTGCTTGGACTCATTCCCCCTCCTGCTGAGATGTCTAAATCCAGGGCTCGCAGAGCTGAGCTGAGCCCCAGAGCAGGGTTTGCCCCCAGGGAGGTTCGCTCTGCTGTTTACATCACCCTACCATGGGATGAGCCGGCCCGTGTGGACTCCAGCATCTCAGAGGGACCTGGACCTCAGTCCTCCATCCCTGAAAGGAAAGCAGGATGCTGCCACGCCACAAGCATGTATTTATCCATCATATTTATCCAAGAGGTTAGGAAGGAACTATAGGGACATGATAAAGAGTCTGTCCATGCACCAAGGGGTGGTCAAAGAGCACCAAAGGTAAATGCAGACAAAGATGCTGCAAAGCTGAGATAAAAGGCATTATTTCTTAGAATATCATCTAATAAGGTTAAATTAAGCATATAACAACTGTCCACCTTAGCACCTCCCTCTCAACTTCTTTTGAGAGGACACACTTCATTAAGACTCAAGATCTTCAGACACACCAAAAAAAAAAACCCCAACCCAATACATTTTGTCTTGTCCACTGCTAATAAAGACTTCTACATTGCATGGGGCCTTTTAACTGAGAAAAGCAACTTTTCCTAATCCTTCTGCAAAACCAGGGCAGTTTTCACAGCCAAATTTCAGACCAGCCTTGCAGTTCTCTGACTATCCTTGCTCCACCAGTCTGATGCATTTCCACAGCACAGGGTAAGCCATAAGCCCTCACAGCAAAGCCTCTGGTGCTTCCATGAGGCAGCTCTCTGCCAGGAGAGAAAACCCATTAGAGGTCCCAAGAGTAGAAGCACGTTGGAAGCCAGCAACATCATTAAATGAATATTCATAAATTATTTTGCTACATAAACAATATTAATATCACACCTTCCATCTTCAAAAGCCTATTGCAGGCAGGGACTCATTAAGACCCCAGCAAAGACCACTTGCAGACTTTCGGTTACATGGAAACTCAGAGACTTTATTAAACACGAGCAATATATTTATTTTAATAGAGTACAAAGCCTGGATTTGGCCACCCTAAAACACCACTCGGAGCACCGAATCTCCGAATAACCCGATCAAACAAGGCTAATGTGTGCAATATATCTTGGGTGAGTAATATACAGCCACATTTCCTGCTCCATTTACCCAGTTTTAACTACACCTGACCTACTCTTATCCTAATAGAAAACGGCTGCTCTTCTCATTGCCCGTCCTCCACACATGTTTTTCTGATAATGACCAAAACTAAATCACTTCCCTTTCTCCTAAGTGCTGGGCACCAGCTGTCTTGTGACATTTAACTATAACAAGTCCTTCTGCAGGACCTCCAGGTTAGTTCCTGGGGCCCTGGACCTCCGTCCCTGTGTCCTGTCTCCATCCTGCATCCGGGCATCGGAACTAAGGCATTAGCTGAAGTACTGGGTTCTGCACTTGGGTCACAACAACCCCATGAGACATGATGGGCTTGGGAAGAGTGGCTGGAATGCTGCCTGGTGGGAAAGGACCTGGGGGTGCTGATTGACAGCAAACATGAGCCAGAGTGTGCCCAGTGGGCAGGAAGGCCAATGGCATCTGGCCCAGATCAGCAATAACGTGGCCAGCAGGACCAGGGCAGTGATTGTCTCCCTGTACCGGGCACTGCTGAGGCACCTCCGATCCTGGGGTCAGTTTTGAGCCCCTCACTCCGAGACAGACAGTGAGGGTCTGGAATGTGTCCAGAGAAGGGAACAGAGCTGGGGAAGGGTCTGGAGCAGCTGAAGGAGCTGGAGGGGCTCAGTCTGGAGAAAGAGAGGCTCAGTTGGACTCAATGATCTTAATGACCTTTTCCAACCTAAATGATTCCATGATTCTATGATCCCAGCGCTGTGGGATTTCCCTATTTTGCCTCACCAAGGAGGTATGTGGAGAAAAACCTGGGAGCTGCCTCAGCTCCTGCTGCCACTCTCTTTGTGACCCAAGGTCTCCCTGCAGCAGTGAGGATGCTGCGTGTCAGCAAGCACAGCGCATCGCTTCGTGCCTGGGTGAGAGGTTCTCCCAAGCCTGTGAGCACCACCTCACAGAGCAGGTTCAGCTTTGGAAAGGAAAAAAATCTGCTTCCAGCAGTATTTTTGCCCCCCATGGAGCTTAGCTCGGAGTGATCCATCGAAGTGGATTTAAAGCTTCCTGAGCAGCATGTTTAAATGGCCAATTTGACCAGAAAATGTGCTTGATTCACAAGCGCTGGCTGCGTTTCTCCAGTGCTGAGAAATCACGGCTATATTTCATTATTGTTACTAATTGCTATAAAGTATTATGGGGAGGCGATGGCACAGGCGGAAAGAAATAGAAACCATTTGCAGTCTATTGAGCCCAGAGAACATTTCCCAAGCTTGCTTAGGGGTGCAGAAATCGGTGCTCGGTGCAAATAAATGAGCAAAAGCATTTTCCGAAGGAATTAGCGCATGGCACGAGCAAATTGCAGCAATTGTGTCTCTTCTTTCTAAGCAGTGAATTGCCTCTATAATTCCCCATCATTTAGTTGCATAAATCTTGCACAAATAAACCGGCAATTTGCATATGCACAGAAAAGAAATTATAGAAACACAAGGAAAGATGTTATATTTTTCCTTCATGAGCTGGAAATAAATATGCATTGCTTACTGCCTAAGCTGTGTTTGGCCCAGCTCAGAAATAAAAATTTAGGAAACCCTTTAATTTTCAATAATAAATACATATCAGAGGATGAAAAAAAAAAAAATTTGTGGCACATGGAAGCCGTAAGTTTCTGGGTTGTTGCATCATGAAGTGCAACGGCAGAGCCATGTGTGCATGCAGAGGAAGCAGCGTGATCGCAGCATCATAGAATCCTAGAATGGTTTGGGTTGGGAGGGACCTAAAGATCAGCTGGTTCCAACCACCTGCCATGGGCAGGGACATCTTCCACTAGACCAGGCTGCTCTAGCCCACGGGTCACACCAATGCGTTCATGGCCGTGGCCAAGGGATGCAGCTCACCACAGCTAACAGGAACAGCGATGCAGAGGGGTGAATGCAGCTGCCTGTGGTGCAGCTCAATCGAGCACTTACTGAAATAAATGCAGAAGCTCTTGGGGAAGCAAATATCTCTTGAAGATAACACCTCCTTTATGCATCATCTTGATTTTCAGCCATGAAATGCCTGTATTTGTTGTGATTTCTATGGAGGACTCTGAGGTTTCACTACTACAGAAATCCCAGGGTCAAGGCCAGAAGCAATTAAATTATATCTCTAAATTATTGAGCCATAACACACCGTCTGGCCTTAGAAACCATGGGTGGACCAAGGCACCAATGGGCAGCAGGGGTAGGAGCAGCTCGGACCGTTTGTCATGCTGGTGGAGGCTTCCCAGAGGAGCAAAATAGCTGTTTCCGATTAACTCCCCGTGTGACTGATCTCATTCTGGAATAAGAGGGTGTTATTCCAAAACACCATAATCCTCTTCCAAATGACTTAATCGCATTTGGAATAATGTGCTTTTCTTCCAAAACATTCATATAGGAAAAAAATCGGGGGTGAAAAAAAATCAATCAGAAACAGCCCTTTGGAGTAACACCTCGTGCAGAAGAGTTCTCAGCGGGGACATGCGATACTGCGCTGCTTTACAAAGATTTAATAAATCACCATTTGCAGTAATTCCTGCAGGCTGGGAGAGCAGCATGACTGAGAGGCACGCAGCATCTCCTCTTCTTCACTCCAAAGCTACAGAAGTCCAAAATGATCCCACTACGCATTGGTGCCTCAGGCACTCACCCATGTCCCTTGTGTTCCCTATGGACCATATATAGCTGGAGCGTTGCTGCAAACCCACTGCTCAGGGAGGGTCAGAGAGACCAAGCTGGAAAGTAAAAGAAGGTAGGAACACCCGGACTGTGTCCCAGGAGAAGGTGCCACCAACATCCATTGGCTCCCACCCAGGGCCCTGCAGCCTTTCTTTCTCTCTCTCCTCTGCATCTCCCACACCACTGGGGCAGGAGGACCCTCCTGTCAAGGAGGAGAAAGAAGCAGTGACTTGGATGAAAGCGCGAGCTCTCACATCTTTCATCCATTAAATAATCATTCCTCCTGCACAACACATGTGCCAATTCATCATAGGTGATCAATACCCTCATTGAGGCCCCAGCATGATGAACGCCTCTGCTGATATTCAAATGACCTTGAGAGAACAAGGGCAGCTCCCTCAGGCACAGGTCAAAGAGCCAAGACTGAAGCATCATGTAAGATGATACATGGTCCCAAAATCTCTCTGTAAGGCATAGATAAATGTTTTTGGCTTTAAAAACTTCTCCAGAACCATGAAGGAAGATTTTAGGTCATGCAGAGGCTGAAAGATGATGCTGGACCAAGCAGACCTGGATTTTGTGTCCCAGGCTGCAGCAGAAGGCTGTGACAGCCACCTGCAAAAGAGCAATGTGGTTCGTATCCTGTGCTCTGGCTCTGGGCTTAGGGTCAATTCACAGCATCTCTGTGTGGAGTTAGAGATGGAGTCACAAGCTGGGACCTCCATTCTTCACAGAGAACAAGAGCTGATGTGCTCCTGTGTGGCTCCTCTCTCAGGCGCAGTCCCTTGCTCGATCCCTAAGGCCATTACCTGTGGCAGGGTAAGGACCAACTCTCTCCCTCTCCAAATCGCTGTGCATCCTCCTGCTGACATCCTCCTGCGTGAAGAACTGCTGTCTTCAGCTACAGCTTTCCCCTCTGCCCATATCCAGCAATGCCAGCAGGAAAATAAACCCCAGCCCTGCTCCACATGCACTGCAAACCAGGCTCAGCCCTGTGGGCTGCCCATGGACTACATACAACATGCAGGGTTTATTTTTCTCAGAAGAAGAAAGAAAAGATAACCAAAGATAACTTAAGCAGCTCCCCACCTTCAAGAAACTGAAAATCAATCCTTTAAGACAGCTGTTTGTCCTGCAGAGCTCCACATTCTGCCCCAAAAATAATTGAAAGAAATGCTGAGAACTGGCAAAGCTCCTACAGTAGTTGTTTGCGTGATTTAGGTTAAAAATAATTGCTGTCCAGGCTTATCTGCCTGACATAAGTAATTAGATCACAGAGTACTTATAAGCTGCCATTTCCTATAAGCATATTTTAACATGGCCTTTATCATTTGACCTTTATATCTGCAGAGGCTTCATCCGCTCCCTGCTGCTGTGATGGATTTATTTTTGAAGATTGGGCTCAGGCTTGCCAGTCCTCAGGCGAGGATGCAGCACAGGAGACAGATTACAGCCCCAGCAGCTTCTGCAGTGAGGAGGAGAGAGCCTCTCTTTATGAGGACATGTGCCAGACCTGGACCCTGCTGCAGCTCCAACAAAATTAATCTCCATGGTTAAATTTATTGTTTGCACCAAAAGAAATTATTGATGGGCACTAGAAAGGGTCAGGCAGTGCAGAGCTGGTGGAACATGGCAACACACCACTGAAAGGGAATGGTCCTTATCATATGAGATATACATATATCTCATATATTCCTACTTTCAAAAAAACCCCATTCATACATTTTCCCCCCAAAAATGGAGAAGTGTGGCGATCCCATCTTGTATTTCTCAAAAGTAGGAGATGTGCTTCCTGGCTCATGGATGAAGCAGCTCCCTGACTCCCAAAGCTCAGAGGAGGCCAAAAGCAAAATTCTAAGAAGAAAAGAACCCAAGAGAATAGATCACCATCACTACCTTCAGTCACAAAAACAGCTACAGGGAGACACTGATCCCATGCACAACAAAACCTATAGACAAAGAGCAGAGACTTGAGCCCTCCACAGCTGAACAGCTCTGAGTAAATTAGAAAACCTCAAACAAATCTAACACAACATCAGCTACTTTCTTTCCATTTTTATGCATCCCAGACTTGGGTAGATTCCCTCTTCCCATCAGCAACCCTTGAGAAGCAACTTGACTTGGCTGGAGTTGACAGATTTGTAGAATAAGAGATTTCATTTTTACACCTCACTCAATTTTTTTATGAAATCTACTTTCCTTTTAAAAGACATTTTCAAACTTCCCTCACAACTGATGGATTTGGTTTTCTTTTATTGCCTGAACTTCCTTAATGATGTAAAGACACTAAACTTGAAGAGATTTAATGTTTGCAGAGCCTTTTAATGTTACCAAGTATGGAAATCTTGTCCCTCTGTTCAAGCAGATAAAGTGAGACACTGGGGTCAGTTATTTTGGGAGAACACACAGACTAAGAGGTTGCCTTCTTTAGGGGACCAGGCTGAAAATCCTGGAAGCTGCCAGTCAGGTATTCTTCCTGCTGAGTTTCAAATTATGAAGCAGAACAATAACACTGAGTCTCACCTCCATCTGGCAGTGGTGGGCCCTCTGCTATCCAGATTCTCCAGCACCCCACACCTTTGGAGTAGGTGGAAAAGCCAACAGGATGATTCATCCCTTGCCACTGGTAGGACATGACATGGATTGAAAAGATGCTGTACCACCCGTTCAACCAGTGCTCCCTTCCCATCACATCTCGAGCAAACCCCCAGTCCATTTGCCGTGGTTTTCTGCTGGTAGCTTGAGGCGGATTTGAGGAGCTGAGAAGGACCATCAGTCCCATATAAAAGCCAGGGCTGTTTTAGATCTCCAACTGCTTTCAGAAGTGGTACAGACAGGAACAGCTGCTGCAAACCAGAGCTGTTTCCCATCAGGAAGGCAAAGCCAAGGGTCTCTTCCGAGTTACACAGAAGTTTGTCTCATCTGTGAGTTTGTCCATTTTAAGAGGAGGCAGAATATCTCTTAATAGGATTTCAGGACCGGTTTATCTATCAGGGACAAAATCCCACAATGAGACAACATCACTGAGAGATTATCCTGTGTTGTCTGAAGGAGAGAGCACAAGATTATCCTGAAATGAGGCTTGTTTCTGTTGAGGTAATGAGAGATAATTAGTAACCCCCTTTGCATAGCTGGGTGACCCAGAGAGCACTCCCGAAGTAGAAAAGCAGAAGCATTTCCAAAGGGAAGAAATCCAAGGTCTGACGTGGACTCAGTCTGAAAGAAAAACTTCTGGAAAGGATCAGAGCAAGGCCATGAATTTATGAAGTAGTTGTTCGGCTGACTCTAATTTTTAAAGCATTATTATCCTTTTAGCGAGGGCTGTCGGGTAGATGGAAGCCAGAGCCAGCGTGATGAAGAGCAGCTGAACAGCGATTTGCAGCAATTCCTCCTGCCTTCCACACTTTTTTTCTGCAGAGCAGCGAGCCAAATTGCTTGTAACCAGCTTACTGCAGCCTGAAATTCTGCAAAAAGGGAAATTTCTGGGCTGGTGATGTGAGGAATGAAGAAGGAGAATAAAAAACAAAGAGAAACACCAATGGCAAGTCCTGAGATCCACTGGCATTCCAAAGCCCAAAGCTAGACAGGTGTCAGAAACATTTACTTTGAATTCGTGGAGATTCTTTCTAGACTGACCCAAATGGGGCAAACCAAAGAGCCATTTCTGCAGATTTAAATACATTTTGTGTGCCCTTGCAGCAAATCCTCACCTTGCTCACAGCTGTATCATCTGCATTTCTCCAACAAAAGCAGGCCAGCTGGATGCAGCACCCCTCTAACCTTCCAGGTGCCCAAAAGCCACCTCCAAGTAATGCAATCAAAACAATCCAGCTAAAAGCCTTTCTTCTGGCCTAGGCTGACATGAGTTGTTTCTAATAAAGCTATGTGGGACAACTAATAGGTGCTTATTAGTACAGGCAATGGACTATTCAATCACCCATGTAGAGAAACTAATGGGGATTGATGGCCAAAATACAGGATGAGGATTTACCTCTAAATAAACAGCTGATAGGCTGGTGATCAGATTAATCTTAGGTATCAATGGGGAAAGTTCATACCTGGCTAATAAAGAGATAAACAAAATATGTGGAAAATAGCACCACTGGGTCCCTGGGGGGTTTAACGTTATTGCTGTGCCAGCAGGTGGGTTTCCAGAGATGTTCACCTTTCCAAATAGCACTGGTTTGGGAGTGAGTTAGAAGATGGTGTAACCCAAGACGATGCAAGAAAGCAGCTGGAGAACCTCTGGATGAACCTTTGCACTCAGTAAGAGTAGGCTTAGATTAGATATTAGGAAGAAATTCTACCCTGTGAGGGTGGGGAGGCATCGGCACAGACTGCCCAGGGAAGTTGTGGATGTCCCATCCCTGGAAGCGTTTAAGGCCAAGCTGGAGGGAGCTCTGAGCAACCTGGTCTAGAGGAAAGTGTCCCTGCCCATGGCAGGGGAGTTGGAACTAGGTGATCATTATGGTCCCTTCCAACCCAAACCATTCTATGATTCCGTGGTCCTTTTTTTTAAACCACCTTGCATACAATCCTACCTTTTCCTGCTTCATCTCCTCCTTTCAGCAAACGCTTCCCAGGATTTTTCAAAAACCCAAGATTTTTACACCTTTTTCCTAGTGCTGATGGAGGAATGGAGGGATTTGCTGAGCTGAAGGAAGGGCACAGTCACCTCTGAGACTTTTAGGTCACTCTTCCCTGCAGCAAACCATTCCTTGATCTCCACCCTCCCATTTCCTTCCTTTTGAAAGGCCTCTGACCAGATCACAGATGGCAATTCCTATGTGACAGATCCTAATGTCATTATTGATGACAAACCAGATGTCCAGGGAGACATAATGCTCCTTTTAGTCCAAAATTCATCAAGAGCCTCACCTTTGTAGTTTAGGGTGAGTGCAAAGGTATCTTCATGGGAAGGGTTTGGGGCCACACACTTTTTTTCCTCTTGTCTCAGTTTCCCTTTGCACAGCATGTCTGGAAGTGACTAAACCAGACACCAAAGGGGTTCTGTTCTCAATAGCAGCATCATTAAAATGCTACAAAAATCTCTCTTCAACTTTACAAGGGCCTGGGAAGGGACATGCTGTGTGTAACTGTGTGTGTGCGAACCTCAAGCCATTACAACGTGCTGCTCCTGCTCCTTGCTGCATTTTAGGTACGTAATTCCTAGTCAAGAAAGAAGGAATTCCTGTTTTGGGTTATGGAGCAATCCTGACTCCTAATGTATCAGTTTGTGTCCTGCCTGACAGCTAAATATAACATATTTTTCCGTAGATCAAGCATTGTATAGCTGTCCTGCTATAAGCCACTGGATAAAAAGGGACTGACATGGGATCAGCATAAGCGGGAGATGCAGTGCGGACCACAGCTAGTTAGCAGCAGGTAAAACACCACAGGTGACTTGTTCTCACTAATATTTTAAAACAAGAGCTCTCGTGCTCGTTATCTCTCTTGCAGACAGGGAAAAAATCCCAACAGCCTTTGTGGCAGCGAAGACAAAGCTTTGCTCGGTAGGAGATGTTCTATATGGCATAATGTATGCCGGGAGCAATCCCGGTGTTTTATGGGCCCGCTAAGTGTGAAGTGCAAAACAGGCTTGGGGCTGAGGCTGCATTATTCATGGGGGACCTTAAATATTTCAGTGTGAGGCTGAGGTAGGGAAAAACGTAACAATTGCGTATTGTCCTCTTTCTTCCCCTAAAATAATTGCTTGTGTTTAAGAAGGCAAGCGAGGAATCTTTCCCTTTCAGTGTAATGCCATGCACTGAGACTTCCCAGGGAAAAGCAGGACAGCAGCGAGGCAAAGCCCACGGTCCCTCCAAGGGAGGGGGAATTGTCCAGTTGCTTCCCAGCTCCCAAGGAAATATCAGTCCTGTCTTTAGAAAAGGAACAACTCAGTGCCTGACATATATTTTTGGAGATGATTCACCAGTTCTATGCGTGAAGGGACACATCAGCAGGTGAGTGTGCAGACAAAGAAAGTTTCTGGCAGTTTTTCCTCCCTGAAGCAGCAGAATTATTTCCACATCTCTCTCCTGTGTATGACTGGCTTGATCAGAAACAACGTCTGGTTCGCAGCAGGGCAGTGGGAATAACCCGAAATTGCGATGTTTGGGGTAATGTGGTCAGAGCAGCGAAGGGCAGAGGCAGGTGAGGAGGCACAGCCGCCTCTGTGCAGATCCGCTGCTGCCATCAGCCGGCAACTGGAATCCAGCACAGGGCCTGTCCCCGGGACAAGAGCTAAAGCAGACACGACACACACCACTTATGCCAAGCTCCTCCTTGGCTGTTCTCACCGAGAAGAGGCATCCTTGGGCTCAAAAAAGAGCAACACAGCAGATGGGATGCTCAGACACAGGGGAAAGTTGGACCTCTCCAGGCAAAATTTGCCTTTAAGTACTGCTTTTATCCCCTCCAATGCCACGGAGATGAGAGTCACAGAAGCTTAAGGACAAGCCTCACTGCATCCCAGGCTGGGTATTTTGGAGCTCAGCAGAAGCGGGATCACTCTGGCAGCTCCTCATGTACTGTTCACACAGTGCTGAATTCGGACCAGAGCTTCAGAGCTCCAGTCCCCTTGCAGACAGCCTGGGTCTAGCTATTTATCCCCTACAGCTCTAGTCTGCTGTTGAGACTCCTGTGCGGAGTGAGGTTTGGCCAAACTTCAGATAACCAGTTATTTCAGATAACATGATTCTGGCCAGAGCTACATGAGATTCCAGACCTTTCTCACTTCTGTTTCCCTTCCTGCAAAGATAAATCTTGGCAGCTGTCTCTTGCACGAGATAAAACAGAACCAGCTCCCCACATCTGACACAGCTGAAGTGCAATAAAATCCCTGTTTCTGCTCTTTTTGGAACCATCAGAAAGAAACTCAAGTGACTTCCCCGACAGTGAGAAATCCTGAGATTTCAGTTTTGATGTTTAAACTCACCCATGTTCCTTCTCAGCTTAGATCAAGGTTCATAGCCAGAAATTCACATTCCATAGCCACAAAACCTTACACTAGTCCACTGCATCAGTTTATTTGTGACCTGTTACATGTGCTGTGTTTCCTACATGGAGTCCCTTGCATCCAGCCCCTTCCAAACCAAAGCTGCACAACCTTTCCTTTGAAATCAGCCCTCCAAAGGTGGGGAGACATAGGGCTCAAATATTTTTTAGGTAACAGCCCTTTATTTGCCAGGAGATGTTGCTGCCTCCAGGATAACTGTTGCACATCAACAGGTCTCCTCCTACAAGGCTGATATGACCACTTTGCAGACTTCCCTTTTGTTTAGATTAACTGATAATTAACAGGCACAGCTGTTGCATTTTTTGAGAAGATGGAGAACACAGAGACTGCTGTTAAGGACTGGGCACAACCCGCACACATCCCATGCCAGAGCACTCAGCTTTCTCCAGCAAGAGAATCAAATCCTGATGCAGCCCCTGTGCTGCCCTGGGTATTCCCATCTCATTTATCTCCTTGGCAAAGCTGCAAAGCTCTCATTTGGGAAGTGGGGAAGAAGCAGTAGGTTCCCCCTTTGTGGCAGGGGTGTCCCTGCAGACCCACACACTCCCTGTGCCATGAAACAGGCGCAGCGCAGACATCGGGGGTGCTGCACCCTCAGCTCCTGCCAGAACTGACCCAGAGCCCCACTCCTGACCTGGCTTGGATTGGAGTCCATGACCCAGAGGTGAACTGCTCTATATCCCATACCCAGTCTCCCACTGAGTTTATTTTCTGGTGTGGCAGATCAAAGACTGCTGTAAGGAGAAAATCTATCAAAGGCTCAGCACCCTAACATAGATCCAGCTCGCTTTTATGTTTACTTTTAACAAGCATACTCCTTCCTATTGTTCAGCAATCACTTTAAAATGGACAATTATCAGATTTCCCTATTAATGGGAAAAGTCAGGCAATCATAAATCTTAAAACATGCTGCTACCTGCAAACTGCATGTAACACATTATGGAAAAACCAATCTGTGGAGGAAAGCTATTACTGAGTGACCGTGTCTTGGCTCAGCAGCTGGTTTTAATTTCAGCAGAGGATCCCCTGTGCTTCCCAGCATCCAGCAGCACTGTTCTTCCCACTGCTTCCCTGTAAGCACTGCAGAACCACAGTGCTGGCCTCGCACTACAGCAATTCAGTGCTGCAATCAACAAGGAGAACCTCTGCATCTAAGACGACTGCCAGCCCCTCACTGCATCTGCCTTGTCTTTCATCCCATCCAAGGATGGTTTGGGTTGCAAGGGACCTTAAATATCATCCTGTTCCACCCCACTGCCATGGACAGGAACATCTTCTAATAGAACATGTTGCATCCAATGTGTTTGGAAGAAGTGAAAAGTTCTTTTATTTCCCCTCTATAGTGACCTACACAAAGCTGGACCTGGACCCAGGTGACTGGTGGACACACTGCCTTTCAGGTCCTGGTACCTCCCTTATGGCACAGAGACCAAAAGAATAAGGGCACACAGACCAAAAGAAACAGGTTGGTCTTGTGGATAAAGCAGCAGACTGTCATTCAGGAATTCCCAGGTGGGATTCTGGTCTTCTCCATCAAAAAGGGCTGGAATCTAAAGTAGCCTTGAGGACAAATCTGAGTTTTGCTACAAGTGGTTTTGGGTAAATTGCTTAACCAGTCTCAGTTCCCATTCCCTGTGCTAGCTGGGATACTCATGCCCAGTTTACTGGGATGTTGCACGAATTATCCGGTATTTGGGAAGCTCTTAAATCCATATAACTCACATGTAACAATTAAATGTGATCCTGCTTTTAGATCAGAACAAAAATAATTCAGAACTGAGCACATTTTGTTTTGATTTTCCTAAGACTGTCTGAATTCACTGAGACAAGTGACAAAGAAATATGATTCACCATATTCATGACTATTTCCAAAATGGTTTACTTTAATCTAAGCAATTGGAAAAACGTTAAAGGCAAAACTGCTTTACCCAGCTGACTTAAAAAGGTTGTTTTATTCCACATTTCTGTTTTCAATAAACATCCCAGGATAAAAACATCCCCTGCAGCAGATCTATGCAAAGGACAAAAAGGCGTTAAATCCAAAGTGGGGGCGGGTGGAAGAGATAAATAGTTTACTCCTATTATCTTTACCATATGTTCTATTCCAACTGGATACACATAAACAGCATGCAATCTTCAAGCTCAGCTTTAGACTCTTTGAAGTGACCTGACCATACTACTGATTTATTTCAAACTAACCTTTCTCTTTGAACCTTAGGTCAAGGTTAATTCCATAATAAAACATACCTTATACAGCTGGCTGTTCCAGTGGTGCTAGCAGGGAACGACGCCCTCAGTCATAAGCATTTGTTTCACTGAGTGTGGTATTGTATTTCTATTTTCCCTTCCCTGTATTAATTTCCTTCACAGACCCTAGTTAAGGGGGAAAAAAACCTCTTTTCCGGTCCATGAGATCAATTTTAAACACACTGGAATTAAATGAAGACATTTAAGCCACATTTCTTTGCTGAAATGCATCCGCCAACACCAGAAACTATTTTTATTACAGTCTATGTTTAATAATCAGATCTTCAGTTTCATAAGAAGCTACACAGTTACGTTATTCAAACTCCTGCACCGGCAAGGACCCTTTCAGTATCTTTTACAAAGTCATCTTTGCACTGAATCACAGCAAATCACCAAGGACAGCTTTTCTATCTAGAAAAACAAAGTGGGAAAAGAGAAACACATTTGAAGGACCCTTCTCAAAAAACCAAAGGAGAGCTCCTTGCCAGTGCCCCAGCCAGTCTTGCCTGCCTGTAGGTATCGAAGCACGCCAAGAAGGGTGCAAAGGTGTGGGAGAAAGCTTGGAATGTGGGATGCAGTCACTAAGAAATGCTGAGGTGCACAACATATTGCTCAAGCATTGCTCATCGGGTTGTTTTTAAGAGGACTGGAAAGATGCTTTTGAATTTCAGCCTCCAGCCCACGGCACACACTCACAGCACTTAATTAAAAAGCAGCAACACCAAAGCTAAACCAGCAGCTGTTCCACATTTCTCCTGACTCCAGAGCCTTGCAATCACCGTGCATCTTGGAGCTGTTGGGAGATGGACGAGAGAGAAGAAACCTTTGTTTGGGTCTGAGGTTTCTGCAAGGCACAGGCTGGAAAACCTTATCTGCTGTAGCTAACCCTGAGGGGAATTGTGGTTCCCCTCCAAAGGAATGATGATGTTATCCAAGCTTATCCTCCCACATTTTGCAGGCCTCAGTCTACAGTGGCTGATGTTCAGGATCACCAGCACACCAAAGGGCACCTCCCCTAAAACAGCCCCAAAAGCTTTCAGCGCTTCATCTCTGGCTCAGGGGCAGCTTTGTAAAACAGGGTTTAGCCCAATGTTAAACGAGTTTGAGCAGGCAGCACTCCGAGGCAGCATCAATACAGCAAACTTGTTACCTCATCAATATCTGTCACTGCCGAATGCAGCTGAGCTTGCCGTAATGGAAGCACCATCCATTTGGAATCCCAAAGGTAGGCATCAGTTTTGGATCAATGCTCTCAGAATCTCCATTAACTATTACAGTGCCACTGATGTTTTAGATCTATTTTGGGTTAATTTCTTTAAATCAGAGCAAGGCCACAGAAGGTCTTTCACTGCATTTTGACTCTATCTTAGAGTAATATAAAGAGTGGTGGCACGGGAAGCCCAGCATCCCCAGAATTGATGTGGTTCCAAGGAAAACCTTTTCCTTCCAGCTCTCCATTCCCATTTCACCACGCTGTCTTTCTCTTCCAGCTTTTCCTCAGGGACTATTGCCTATTCCCACTCCTTAATCACATGCCAAGACACCCCATTCTCCACAGCAGTGCCCCAGCTGGCAGTGCCCTGCATGTCCTGCTCTGCCCCCCATGCTCTGTCCCAAAACCACAGCCCTGGGCATGCTGTGAGGTAAAAGATACAGCATGCAGAAATTCCCAAACAAGAGACACACCTTTTGCTACACGGAGTGCCTCTACTTGTCCCAGAGATATCAAGAGCAGTACTCCCCCTCTTTCCTCTAACACAGTAATTGGTATCTTAAATGAGGGCACTGGAATTATATCAGTTCAAAAGCTCAAAATAACAATGTAAAATTCCACCCAAACGCATTGAAATAGACATCTCTACCATTTTCTAATCTTCTTTAACAGGCACCAAAAAGTATTACATCTAATGATTTATTAGTGAATGAAATCAGCCAATTAGACAGCCAAGGACTGATTTTTCAAAGGGATCACACAGAACAATTTAATATCATGGGAGATAATAAACATGTCCTGAGCTGGATCACTAAATGATGTCGCTAACAGCCTGTCAGAGATATCAGATATTTACAGCAGAATAAGGCACCACATCAGATAAAGTAAAATACATCCTCTCAAGGATATAGAAATATGGAAAGGAATCACTCCAGCTGCATTTCAAGTCTGGGTAATTTCCATAACTGCTGAGAAAAGGCTTTGTGTGGTGCTAGCTCTCTTCTTAAGGCACCCATCCATGCTGCTGGCGTATAGGAGATCCTCTGGAGCAAGCAAGTTGAAAAATAGCACAGACCTCACAGACTGGACAGTGTTTTAAAGATAAAAACAAGTACAGATATCTACTAAATTGGGTAATGTAAACTAAAGGCATCTTTAAAATAATTTTTTCTACATGCTGCCATTAAATATATCAGACCCAAGAAAGTATTTGTGCTGTCCTAGAAGTGATGGCTTCCTATTGCAGCCTTTTTTGATGAGGCTGTTATGGAAAGGTGCTTTTTTTTTGATAAAATAGTAAAAAGCAAGTAAACAAAGCTACAACTCAATTCAATTATATATATCATTGTGAAATATCTTATATACAACTCAATTCAATTATATATATCATTGTGAAATATCTTACAATTTAATGCAATTGTGCACAGGCTATGATCTATCTAGTTCTATTCAAAACTTTGAAACCTTATCATTATTAAAGGTAGTCAGAATTATTAAAAACTTCAAGCCATCCAAGTGGATGAGTAAGAACAGGAATTCTGCACCTGGGAGTGAAGTTTCCTTTTTTTTTGCTTTGATACCAGTTTGCCCTTAGACAGGATGTATCATAGCTGGTGTTCCTGTTCAGGAAGGCTGCAAATGGCAGCTCCAGCGATCTCTGGAGATCCAGCTATGAGATGAGAGCCCAATAATAGGTATTCACTACTGACCTCAGCATTGTTCTGAGCATCTGTGCAGTGCCTGTATCAGTTACTTCATGGATATGTGCAATATCCCTCCTGAATGAAGAAAACAAGAAAGGTGTTAGAAGACATCTAAAATTGCTACACATTTCCAAAATTTTACTCAGGACACCAATAGCATTTGGGTTGAGGAGACTTCCAGCGTGATGATGGGGATTTCTAAGACATTTTGAGACTGGAAAGATGCTTCACAGCACTAACACCACACCAGCATTCCAGGGAGGAACACAGAGCCTCAATCTCAGGCAACCCAGTGAATTCAATCTGATGAAGAGGTTCAATTAAAGAGTGAATTTCTCTCCCTTAATCATGCAACGCCAACCTGCAGATGACTCAAGCAAACCTGGATTCTTCCTCAATACTACAAGTTTGAATGATAAAGGGAATTGTTGAGGAGTAATGACATCGACACCTTTTTGACTGAAGTAAGTCTGTTAAAATTAGAGCTACATAGAAACCAAATTTGACACAAAAAGCAGTCTCCTTGGATGACCCCTCTGGTTAATCTGCTATTACACACAAATTCAATGTCCGCCCTGGGAGTTTGCATCTGCCGAGCCCCAGCAGTTGAGGGCAGGGGCCTGGGATCCTCCTGATGCTGCGCAGAGGATGGGGCACCAGCCATCTGACATAGCCATGGTGCAACTTACACAACAGCACACCGTCACTGTCACTGTCCCCCCACTGTCCCCTGCCTTGGGATCCCGATGTGCTTGCACTGTGGGTACAGAGAGCTGGGGTCCCCCTACACATCCTCCCTGCCCCATGGGCCATGGACCTGACTTGGTCTATACCTGAGGTGAAGGTCACATTTTTTCCCCCCAACCCATAACCCCTTCCAGTCTCTGAGAGGAAGAGGCAATTGCTCCCTTTACCCCCTTCAGGTCACTACCCGAGAAGAAGATGATGTTGTACCCTGTAGGCTTCTCACAGTTTCCACCTGAAGAGAAAGCACCATCCCTCTCCCAGTCTCTACCTGTGAGGACGACGCCATTTACCCCTGTACCCCTCTTCCAATCTCTACCTGAGGGCAAGGTGCCATTCCTGTCTTATACCCCTCTCCTGGTCTCCTCCTGAGGGGAAAATGCCATGGCCTGCTGTAGCCCTCTTGCGATCAACACCTGAGAGGACGGCGCCATTTTCCCACCGCACCTCTCTCACAGTCTCATCCTGAGGGCAGAGCGCCATTCCCTCCTCACATCCTTCTTCAGCTCCCTACCTGAGGCAAAGGTGCCATTCCCTCTTGTATCCCTCTTCCAATCTCTACCTGAGGGCAAGGTGCCATTCCTGTCTATACCCCTCTCCTGGTCTCCTCCTGAGGGGAAGATGACATGGGCCGCTGTACCCCTCTCGTGATCAGCACCTGAGAGGATGGTGCCATTTTCCCACTACACCTTTCTCAGAGTCTCATCCTGAGAGGAAAGCACAATTTCCTCCTCATACCCTTCTTCAGGTCATTACCTGAGGGCAAGGTGCCATTCCTGTCTATCGCCCTCTCCTGGTCTCCTCCTGCGGGGAAGATGACATGGGCCGCTGTACCCCTCTCGTGATCAGCACCTGAGAGGATGGTGCCATTTTCCCACTCCACCTTTCTCAGAGTCTCGTCCTGAGCGGAAAGCACAATTTCCTCCTCATACCCTTCTTCAGGTCATTACCTGAGGGCAAGGCGCTATTTCCCACGAACCTTCTCCCGGTCTCTGCCTGAGGGGAAGATGCCCCTGCCTTCTGTGACCGTCTCCGCTCCCTATCCGAGGCGAAGGCCTCATTCCCGCAGACCTCCGTCCCTCCTCCCCATCCCCACGTAACGGACACAACCGCCAGCCACCCCCGCTCGCGGCGACGCAGGGACCGGCAGCTCCGGAGCGGCGCAGGGCGGGCGGAGGCGGCTGCGGGGCGGGGCGGTGGGGCCGCGCCGCGGCTCCGCCGGCGGAAGGGGCGA